>NTMA01000108.1:0-132962 GCA_002917075.1 Hawksworthiomyces lignivorus | reverse complement strand
GGGGGGGAGGGTTTCGATGCGTCTGGTAGCCAGCCACAGGGGAGCGAGGAATAGGGAGATATGGTGTAATAATGGACAGAATTAGGACAATCAGCACAATGATAGGGGAAGAACAGCAGTGGAACAGGAGGGAACAGGAAGGAAAGGCGGAGGGAAGCAGAGCAACAGGGAAGAAAGAGTGGGGGAGGGGCGTCCGCCTCATTCCTCATTGCCTACCGGCGGATACGCCATTCAGGCTGCCTAGTTTGTCACATTCTCGCCTTTTCCCACTGTGGCCACCGCAAGCACGGCTAGCGACACGCCTTGTGATTGGTGTATGTGGAGAGGGCTATCTGAAGAAAAGCGCAGCTTGCCCAGTAATAGAAGCACCCCCCTCCCCCCCAAAGGCCCTCCCCCTTCTGAAACTGTCCCTTTTGCGGTCATGCCCTGGGGGCGTGTCTCTGGGTCTTAGAAGATAGCGGTCATCAGCGGTCATCGGTAGTCATCAGCATACCACAACTATGTAGCTCCGGTGACAAATGCAGAGAGAGATTAGAAACTCGATGGAGGCAAAAGGCACAGAGGTATCTCATCTCCAAAGCGGCAAGATTCTATTATAGAGTAGTACTCGTACGTACGTTGGCGCGTTCGAGAAGAGCGCACTATTCCAGCGGCTGCTTGTGTGTCCGATAGAATTCACAGCCCGGCATCTGCGAGTGAGTCTTTGGCCGAGAAGTGGCATGGCACATTTATGTGCAGGAAGCCCTTAAACCCGCCGTGTGGTTGCTCCTCACTGCTCCTCACTGCTCCTCACTGCTGCGATGCGAAAGTAGTTCATACTGTGATGCAAGATGCAGGGGATGCACACAGCCTTTTGAGGCCTGCAAGGCGTAATCCCCGGACCTGAAGACAACACAACTATGTCGTCTAAGGAAGGGTTTCCACTCTAGCCGAGCCAACCGATCTCTGATTACATTTTGTACGAGTATGTACGTGCACTTAGATCGCCCCTCAGTACGAGTACGAGTCGACTACAAATGCTATGAGCTATGGCTCGGGAATTTCAAACCAAGATAGTGGGGGAGAGGGGGAGCATTGAGCGGGATCTCTGTGGGCATGGGTCTCTAATCCCCATAGTCAGCAATAGAATGCATGTGCTTGGCGCATCCAAATCTCTAGGCGACGGCATCGAGGCTTAAAGGCATCAAGGCATCAAGGCATCAAGGCATCAAGGCGACCTGTCAGCAACCGATCTTGCTTCTATCTATAACAGAAGCTCGCATCTCGAAGTCGACGAAGCTGCACTGTGAGACACAGGAAGATACCGAGCAACCTCCCATTGGGATCGTGCTCTAGTTGGCGTGGGATCTCGAGACGGACGAACAGCTATCGTGAGAGCTGTCTCAAAGGAGAGACTGCAGAGAGCTGCATCGTCAAGACACACTCAAAGGCAGCCAGCTCAGCATGTGAAGTGCTATCCACCATCCAACAATTAGTCGCCGTGGCTCCTGCGACGGTCCCTCCCACCTGCAGGTACAAGTAAGTATACAAGTACCTGCTGAGCTGCTCGCAGTCTAGCAGCGTAGATGAATAAATATATTCTTATAAAGGCACGAGATAAGCACGATGAATGGAGTATGTGCATTGCTTTAAAATGCTCGGTTATGTCCCGTTTATGTCCCGTTTAAATGCTTTTAAAAGCTCCTAAAATGCTTCTAAATGTGTCTGAAATGCTCCAAGGTGAATAAGTAGGCCAATTTAGCTTATACGCCCTGTACGATCGAAAATGCGCTAACGCTGATTGGCGAATGGGCAGAGGTCCCCTCTATTGCTTATTTTACGTATTTTATTTCGGGGCCGGATCGCCAAAACATTCGATCCTCACCAGACGGCACATGGGGACAAGTCGCCTCTCTCTCTCCCTCCCCCTCTCTCTCTCTCTCTCCCCCTCTGTGCAACCTCTTCTCCTCTCTCGCTCTGTGCCTGCAATCAACGGCCTCGACCCTTCTTCGGGTTCTACCGCCGTCTTCTAGGTTGGGATCGCCCGCAGCTGTCCCCAAAGAGCCTATTCGTTTTCGCCGTTCCCAGCAAGGAATGCAGCAGCCAGAATAAGGAAAGGCTAAAAAAAAAAGTGGTGGCACCTCCGTGACGACAAAATCGTTCGGTTCCTCTGCCCATTTCCCACCTTTTTTTTTCTTTGTTGAATTGACCAGTCAGGTTGTTGAGTTCTCCTCTGGAGTCTCGCCATATCCTCTTTGGCCTGCCGTCCCCCGTCCCCCGTCTGCTGGTCCAGCATCTATTTAAACTGCTCCGCCGCCATGGCGTCTGCACGGGCGGCCCTGCGTCTTGCTGCGCAGAGCAGACAGACTACAGCTGCTCGCCTGTCATTTACAGCCCGGAGAACCTTTGCTTCGTCTGGGCGTGCTTCTGCTTCTTCTTCTTCTTCGTCGTCGGCATCTTCGACCTTATCTTCTCACCTTGCTCCCGGTACCACCACCGTAGCTGCTGCAGCAGCAGTGGGTCTGGCCATTGGCGGCTCGCTGCTCTTTTACAACATGGTGGGGACCCCTGGTCTTTGAGGAGGCGACAATGCTGGTGACCTGGAGGCGCCCGTCGTGGCAAAGGAAGAAAAAAAAGAAATAAAAAAAAAGCTGACGCAATTGTAGGCTGTCGAAGAGCCCATCCGCTGCGACTCGCCGACGCTGGCGGAGCGCGACGAGCAGATCCGCCGGGAGACGGGCGGCGTGATCGGCGACCAGTCGCCGATGCGGCTGCGCGTGGAGAAGCTGGTCAAGGAGCAGCAGCAGGCGATCGTGCGGGGGCTGACGGAGATTGAGAACGCGGGCGGCGTGGTGAGCGCGGGCGGCGGCGTCGAGGGCAAGGGCGACCGGCCGCCGCGGGCGTTCCGCCAGGACGAGTGGCAGCGCAAGGAGGGCGGCGGCGGCATCACGTGCGTGCTGCAGGACGGCGTCGTGTTTGAGAAGGCCGGCGTGGGCGTCAGCGTGGTCTACGGCAAGCTGCCCAAGGCGGGCATCCTGCGGATGCGGGCGAACCACCGCAAGCTGGGCGGCGGCGGCGGTGAAGGGACAAGCGACGACGGCAGCGACCTGCCCGAGTCGCTCGACTTTTTCGTCGCGGGGCTGAGCCTGGTCGTGCACCCGCGCAACCCCATGGCGCCGACGGTGCACTGCAACTACCGATACTTTGAGACGGCCAATCCGGACGGCACGCCCGGCGGGCCGGGCACGGGGGCGTGGTGGTTCGGCGGCGGAGCGGACCTGACGCCCAGCTACCTATTCGACGAGGACGCCATCCACTTCCACCGCACGCTCAAGGACGTGTGCGACCGCCACAGCCGCGACTACTACCCGCGCTTCAAGCGCTGGTGCGACGAGTACTTTTACAACAAGCACCGCCTCGAGAGCCGCGGCGTCGGCGGCATCTTCTTTGACGACCTCGACGAGGGCAGCGGCGGCACCGCCGGCCAGCCCACCGACCGCGAGAGCCTCTTCGCCTTCATCCAGGACGGACTGCGCGCCTTCCTCCCCTCGTACGCCCCCATCATGGCCCGCCGCAAGGACATGGCCTTTACCGACGCCGAGAAGGAGTGGCAGCAGATCCGCCGCGGCCGCTACGTCGAGTTCAACCTCGTCCACGACCGCGGCACCGCCTTTGGGCTCAACACCCCCGGCCCCCGCGTCGAGAGCATCCTCATGACCCTGCCGCTGACCGCCAGCTGGCGCTACATGCACGAGCCCGCCCCCAAGAGCCGCGAGCAGCGCCTCGTCGACGTGCTGCGCAAGCCGCGCGAGTGGGTGTGAAGAGCGGACCTGGCGGGGAGGCAAATATAGAGAGACGGAAAAGAAGAAAGAAAGAAAGAAAAAGTGCTATTTTTTTTCTTTGAATGTTTCGTCAAAAAAAAAATGGGCAGAAATGAAATTCTATGTAAAAAAGGATATGAGAAGGAGTTCTTTTATGTTTTGTTTCTTTTTTTGTTTCCTTTTCTTTGGATATAGTGTAGATGCCGTAATGAAAAGTGAATTTTATGAAGCTTTGTTCACGCTGCTCTATATCGGCTGGGTGCTATTAACGTGGTAGCCGATGGGGAGCTATATGGTGTCAAAACGTAGAAAATAGCACATAACCGCACTACCAGATCTTACCAATAGCCTCCAGCCATGAACGCGACCAAGAAAGCATGACCGACTTTGCGAGTGCTTTGCCTGCGCCGCGACATGTCCTCGCGAATCTCATCCGCTCCATCTCAGCCATCCCGGCAGAAGTAGGTGAAGGCGAGGAGGCAGACAATCCGGTAGCCCCGTCTGGAGCAGCGACAACAGCCGCCAACTCGCTCCGTAACATCTCGCCTGCGCACCGCCCCCTTCTTGCTACTCTGCACGTTCTTTTCCCCGCCCTGCTTCTTCCCGCCCTCGATCTGCTCGACCGCCGCCGGGTGGTGCGGTGGGGCCCGTGGCCTGGGGCCGGGGCGGGAGGGCAGAGCACTTCCGCCAGGGCGCCGCCGCCGCCACCTCTCTACCAGATCAGCGGCGACACGCCGCACGTGGTCCACCTCCGCGCGTGGCACTGCACCTGCGCATTCTTTGCCCTGCAGGCCGCGGCTGGCCAAGAGGGGGCGGGCAGCGACGGCAGCGACAACAGTGACGCCGACGCTGCGTCCCCCCTGGGACCCGCCTACGCGCGCGCCTTCACTACGCCGCCGTGCAAGCACCTGCTCGCGTGCCTCCTGGCCGAGCAGTGGCGGTCGGGCCTCGGGCGGTACGTCGTCGAGGGGTCGGAGGCCGGGGAGGACGACGGCTGCTCGCCAGAGGCGCTGGCGGGCGTGGTCGCCGGCGTGCTGTGAGAGGGTACGCTTTCAGAGAAGGGCGACGAATTCTTTTCCTTTGTGTACGACATGAACGTGGCGTTACTGGGGGTTGCATTGTTTTGCTTCACAGGGTGCGGATCTCGTGAGGATTTTGGGTCTCTTTCTTTTTGCTCTTTTTTTTTTGCTTCCGTAGAATCTAAAATATGATACGCCTTCATACGATCAAAAATGAGAGATACAATTATACAGCGGGGGTGGGAATATGCTTTCTCTCTCTCTCTCGTCCTCCCATCTGCAGCGGGCATCATTCCCCCCCTAGACGTTGGGTGCTGGCTGCGTTTACCGCCGCTCCCTTTTTTTTCCCTCGGGCCTCCCTCTTGACTACTTCTTCTCCTTGCCCTCCTTGTCGCCCTCTTTTGCCTCGCCGTTGATGCCGTTGGGCGCCTTGTCGTCCTTCTTGGCGTCGCCGTCCTTCTTGCCGTCGGCGTCCTTCTTGTCACCGTCCTTGCCGCCGGCCGCGGCGCCGTTGGGGCCGGCCTCGCTGCCGGTGCCGTCCTTCTTGGCCGCGTCCTTCTCCTCCTGCTGCTGCCGGTTCTGGATCTTGTTCTCGATCAGGTCGTGGAACGCCGTGATGGCGCGGATCAGGCTGCTCAGGTAGATGGCCATGAGCTGGTCGTTGGTCTTGACGCTCATGGCGTACGCGAGGTCGCTCTCGCCGCGGACGCCCGCGACCGCCGCGGACGATGCGCCGTTTGTCGCCGTCGCCGCTGCTGCTGCTGTCGAGGGCGCGGCGCCGCTGCCGGCGCCGGCTGCCGTGGACAGGTTCGGCAGCAGGTTGAAGACGTCCTGCAGGTTGCCGAGGATGGCGTGGTTGACGGGCAGCTGGCCGTCGAGGACCTTTTTGAGGTAGGCCTGGATGTCGCCCAGGCGGTGGTGCAGGCCCTGCAGCGACTGCAGCTGGTTGGTGACGCGCGTCGACAGCGTGCCCACGGCGACGTCGCGGATGTCGCGCAGCAGGTGCTCGACGCCGATCTCCTCGGCCTCCTCGGCCTCGATAATGGAGGGCGTGTGGACGAACGTCTTGGCGGTGGTGGTGCCGTCCTAGAGCGGGGGACAGAAGTTAGATATCAGCACAAGGCTCGCGATAGAGAGAGAGAGAGAGAGAGAGAGAGAGAGAGAGAGAGGAAGATGGTCTGCTAGGGTACCACTCACATCCTTGATCTCCTCCACGGCAAAGTAGGCGTCTGTGGGCACGCCGGACTCCTTGGGCTGGACATCGATGATAACGAGCAGCGGGTTCGGGGTGTAGCGCTTGAACAGCTCGTTGATCTCCAGGTCGGACGCCCGCAGCTTGGGGCCCGAGTGGTACCAGCCTATTAACTTCTCGCGCGCATTGATCTTCTTGAACATGTCATTCATGGACTCGATGTAGTTGTGGTCGAGGTACCACACGGAGGGGTCCTTGTCGTCCTCCTCAAATGGCACGGCGAAGCTGTTGGACACGCGCACGTTCTTGCCATCGTTCTGCCCTAATAACACGCCCACCACGCGCTTGTTTCTTGTCTTGGTCGCGGCGCTGCGGTTGAAGTGGTCGACCACGGAGAGGAGCACCAGAGGCGCCACGGAGACGTTCCGGGTGACGAGTGAGAGGGTCTCGGCGGTGGTGGTCGGCATGGTGAAGGGGGGGCAGAGGAGAAAGGGAACAAAGGGAGGGAGGAAAGGAAGGGAGAAGCTGGGCAGAAGCTAGGTCAGAGAGGAAAGGTGAGAAGCAGACAATGATGCGTGCTTCAGGCGGTAGTTAGTTGCAGGCCGCTGCTGTTGTTGCTATTGTATGACGAAAGCGCAGAGATCACTTGAAAACGACCGTGGAGATGTCAACAAGGGTCTGCAGCCTTGGTAGGAAGTTGTGGAATGGCCGAGCCGTGCTGGTGTGCTGTGTTCTGTTGGCTTCGGAGAGACACTCGTTGGCCGGAGTGGTCGTATGGTCATGGAAGGGGATTTTGGCTGGCAAAAGGCTGCAGATGGCGTCGTCGTACTGCTGAGGGCTGCCTTTTTGGCGCCCTTGGAGGTGAGTTCCTCATCTGGTTAGCGCCACCCGCCACGCTCTGGTTGAGCCACAGGGACGCCCATCTCCAAGACGACGTAATCATTGGTTATGTCACGTGATACTAAGCATCAGCGGGTGCACACTTATCCACTATACACTCTATATTATTAAACCAAAAGCCCTATTATTCAGCGCTCTCAGCTTCGGTTTCAGGCCTGATGATGAGCCCTGTATACTGACTAAATTTTTCCGTGAGCGTTGAAAATATAGGGCGTGTGCGGGTCTTTTCAGCTCACTTACGTGTGTGTGAGCACATGTGCTGCCTCCCCAGACTTAAGCTTTCCCCTTGCCTGCAACTCCACATACAGCTTCACAACTCCGCAGCCGTAGTCTCCTTGTCGTACTTGTATATCCGCATCCAGCTTCACTCAGCTCAGTACGTACGCTTAGATGCGCAGAGCACTCTATATGCTTAAATCACGCACGCACCCATCATGTGCCCACTTAGCAGTGGTTCCTCTTATGCATCGTCTCTGCCTCGCTTGCTTCGCCGGCCTTACCTATCAGCTATCTTACCTATGTACTTTGCCTGCCTTGCCTGCTTTGCCTGCCTGCCTTTCTTGTCACTGTCCCTTCGCCCGGTGGTGGTGAGACCTTGTGAGCGGCAGCGGCAGCGGCCAGCAGACCGAATAGAGATAGCACGGAGAAACCTACGTAGAAATACGGAGCAGGAATCGATAGGACATTCGCCTCTCGTCTAGACCAAATGCTCCACAGATGCAGCCCAGAGTACACACGTTGCTTCGTTGCCCCCAGAGCTACATACCTCGGCGAAGAGGACAGCAGTTGAGTGGGAGAGCTCGGGTAACTGGAGCAGCAAGAATTAGCCGGAAAGTGGCGCGAAAGTATCTTATTATAGTATAGTGTAGATGGAGCCAAGATTTGTCTGCTGCGGTACCTTGGAGCTGTCCCCGGTACATGTCATGGTCCACGTTGAGGTCCATTCTGCGGTCCATTCTGCGGTCCATTCTACGGTCCATCTTGCGCAGTTCCCTCCCCCCCTGCCCCCCTGTAATAAACTGCTAGGTGTTTTGCTATTACGGAGAGTTCTCGTAGTCGTAGCTTTCTGCAGCGCTTGTAGCGGATGCGGCTGGTCTCCCCCTTCTCCCCCATCGCTCCCTAAATGTGCCCTGGCTCTTCCGCCACAAATAGCACCGAAATGGGCGGCTATAGCAGCCCGTCCTAGTGGACGCAATACGCTAAAACTCACTTAACTTAATTTTTTTTTCTTTCTTTTTCTTTTTCTTTTTCTTTTCTCGCTGCTACCCCGAAATCGCATTGGCTGTTACAGGCTTTTTTTCCTTCCCTCTTCTCCCGCTTCTTTTCTTTTTGTCTCTTCTGTTGATCCTGGCTCTTCTCTCTCGACTCCACTTGTTTGTTACTTGCCTCTTTTCTTCCTCTCCCTCTTCCCTCTTTTTCCTTCTTCCTTTTCCTCTTTTCCTCCCGCTTTTATTCCCCCCCTCCCCCCCCCCCCCTCCTGTCTCATTTTGACCTTTTCGTCCAATTCCCTTCCTCGCCGTCTTCCGCTCCTCCTTTTCTTTTGTCGTCTCTTTTATTCTCCCATATCTCTCACAATGGGTGCGATTGAGGACCAGGTGCAGCGCCTGCACGATGTGGTTTCCGGCCTCGAGGCCCGCATCAAGAGCCTCGAGCAGCGCCACCTCGGCCAGGCCGCTGCGCCCATCACCGCTGAGGGCATCCGCATGATCCTTATTGGACCTCCTGGCGCCGGTATGTTGTCGTGCCTACTCCGGGCCCTGCACAAGAGGAAAGCCTGCGACGGGCGGTAAACTCCGGGGCGTGAATGCTGACTGTGCGCAGGCAAGGGCACCCAAGCTCCCAAGATCAAGGAGAAGTTCGGCTGCTGCCATCTCGTACGTCTCCCTACCTTCAATTCCTCCCTCAAAATTCTATTTTGCCCAGGGCCAATGGCGTGTCTGGGGCGCTCGATGAATTCACATGCTGACAGGTCGTTTCTTTTTTTTTTTTTTGTTGTTGTATAGGCCACCGGTGACATGCTCCGCTCGCAGGTCGCAAAGAAGACGCCTCTGGGCCGGGAAGCTAAGAAGATCATGGACCAGGGCGGCCTGGTCAGCGACGACATCGTGATTGGCATGATCAAGGAGGAGCTCAACTCAAATCCCGAGTGCAAGGGCGGGTGCGTTTCTTTTCTTTTTTTTTTTTTTTTTGCTCTGCAGAACGGAGCTCTCGAGCTCGGCTTGTCTTGTAGTGTGTGTGCGGCTCTGCTAACGGCTTTCCTTTTCCGCTGGCCAGCTTCATTCTCGACGGCTTCCCCCGCACCGTCCCCCAAGCCGAGGGCCTCGACGCCATGCTCAAGGAGCGCCACCAGACGCTGCAGCACGCCGTCGAGCTGCAGATCGACGACGCCCTGCTGGTCGCCCGCATCACGGGCCGCCTGGTCCACCCGGCGTCGGGCCGCAGCTACCACAAGCTGTTCAACCCGCCCAAGAAGGACATGACCGACGACGTCACCGGCGAGCCGCTGATCCAGCGCTCCGACGACAACGCCGAGGCCCTCAAGAAGCGCCTCGCCACCTACCACGCCCAGACCACCCCCGTCGTCGACTACTACCGCAAGACGGGCATCTGGAAGGCCGTCGACGCCTCCCAGAAGCCCGGCCAGGTCTGGAACGCCCTGCTGCAGATCTTCGACGGCGACGCCAAGAAGGCCGGCGCCTCCGGCAGCGGCATCCTCAGCAAGCTGGGCCAGTAAAGCTGACCACGCTTTTTTATTTTTTATTTTTATTTTTTTTTCTTGCAACGCAAAAGATCGAAGCCTCTGGGGAACCGAACAGAGAGGGAGGGGGCCCCCACGCTGGGCTGCCCTCTCTGCTCGGGGCTCCAGAGGCGCATTTTTATTTTCATTTGTTGAACAGCATTCCATTTTTGCAACGGGACTGGATCTGCTGAAAGTTACATATTTCGAAGCTTTGGCTTGGATTTTTGAGAGTAGACTTTGGAGGCTTGAAACGTAAAAATGATGTTCTCCCACATTAACAAACGAAGAACGACTTGGGCTTGGAATCGGAAAGGTGGACAAAGGGAGGGGAATGAGAGGAAGAGAAAGGCAAATAATGTACGAAATAGGAAAAAAGCGACAACAATACGGATCGTGTGTCTGCTCGATACGGCGAAGACTACGAGGAATAGAAAAGAGGAAAACGATGGAAACGCGTCTACACACAGCAAAGGGGAGATAGAGATGGGGTGGACCGCAGAACGGGGAGAGGCAGAGAAGAGGCAGAGAAGAGGCAGAGAAGAGGCAGCGAAAATGTCTTCTTTGTCTGCCTCTCGACCTTGTTCTGTCGTGTATTTATGTATCTTAATCCAAAGAAGCAAAAAAATCAGGAAAGCCAAAAGTAATGCAAAATTGGGACCTTTCGGCAGCCACAACGGAAAACGCGCGCGGCAATGAAGATCGTGGGAACCGACATTTTGAACAGGCATTTTGACATGTGAGCATCTTGGCTTCTGCTTTTTTTCTAATATTCAGGAAAAGGAAATACGGTCACGAGCCAGCTGCGATCCATCTGTCTATCTCTCTGGATCATTTCCTCCTGTCCAGTAGTTTGCAGCGGAGCTGGCTTGCCCCATCCAATCTAGACCTGCATGAAGACGCAACTAGAAAATACAAGCTTCGACCAATCCATTTGCTCGCCGGAAGGTCTGCTTTTCTTGTTTTCTCCAGTAGCTCGCTCCTCTGAGCCCATTAAAAAAAGCTAAACAAGCTGCAATAGGATTGGTGTAAACGGTGCATGTCGCATCCTTCAGCGTCAGCCTTCTTCATTCATCTGCCGTGCTGTGCCGCCCACAGCTTTCCTGGCAGTCTCTCGTGATCCAGCCTGCAGTCTCCAGCACCAAGAGAGCAGCGAGACAATCCACCGCATCCTCACGATTTATGTGCATTTGTGCATATTCTGCAGCATTGGCGCCTCTTCCAAGCAAACATGTCGTCGACCACCGCTTCGGCCCCACCTTCCGCATCTGGCGCGGCGGCGTCGCACCGGCCGCTGGCGCCCATGCTGCCGCTCACTTCGTCGTCGGCGGCGCCGGCCTCGCTGAGCGCGGTGACCGTATCCGGCACCAGCAGCGGCGTGAGCGTGCTCGCAAGCGCAAGCGCGAGCGCCGGCGCCGGTGCGGGAGCAGTACCGTCCAGCGGAAGCAGCACGACCGACAGCACGTCGACGGCCACGGCGACCACGGCGACCAGGACGACCCGAATGTCTCCGCCGTTTGGAGCGGCGTCGTCCGCCTCGTCGGTGTCCCTGCCGTTTCTGGGCGGCCCGCCGCCGCCGCCGCCGCCGCCCGGGTTGGCTGGCCCAGCGGGGCCGGCAGGACCAGCCGGTCTGCCTCCGCCCGCCATCGCCGGCGGGGGCGGCGACCCACCAGCGGTGGCGGCCATTGCTGCCGGACCATCTTCTGCTGCTCCGGGGGCGGCAGGACCGGCAGGAGGGACGGCAGGTCCAGTGTCGTCTCGGCCGCCGTCAGCGGCAGCGGCACCTTCGTCGTCGTCGGCAGCAGCAGCAACAGCTGCTGCTGCTGCCCCGCCGCCCGCGCGCGTGGTGCAGCCCACGCTGCCGTCGGCCAGCGCGCAGCGGCAGGTGGCGGAGGCGCGGGCGGCGCTGGACGCCAGCATCGCCAACCTGCTGGACGCGCAGCTGCAGGACCGCGCGGTGCTGATGCACGACAACATGCGCGCCATCCACGGCCAGCAGCGCGGCGTCGCCCGCGCCGCCGCCGACCTGCGCCGCGCCAACGACGGCCTCGAGCGCCTCGCCCGCGACTTCTCCGCCCCGCTCAAGGAGATGGGCAACCTACAGAACTGGGCCGAGATGCAGTTCCAGGGCCTCTCCGTCCTCGAAGAGACCCTGCGCCTCGCCCGCGCCCGCCGCGCCCGCAGGCGCGCCCGGCACCGGCAGGCGGAGGCTGGCGAGGGAAGCGCAGAGGCTGCAGCAGCAGCGGGAGAGGGGCGTGACGGCGGCGATGACAGTGGCAGCGGCAGCGGCAGCTACACGGGCAGCAGCTATAGCGGCAGCTACAGCGGGAGCTACACGGGCAGCAGCCGGAGCCGCAGCCGAAGCCGCAGCCGCAGCCGCAGCCGCAGTCGGGATCCGAGCCAAGCAAGACGTGCGGCTGCCGAAGATGCGCCGAATGATTCGACAATCAAGGCAAAGACGGAGCCAGAAGGTACCGGTGAAAGTGCCAACGATGGCGTGGAACCAGCTGCAGAGGCTGAAGCTGAGCCTGCCCCTACCGGTGACAAAGGCAAAGGCAAGGCTGTGGAGGTGGATAGCGGGGCTCTTGAAACTGCCAAACCAGAACCGGCAGCTGTGCGGCAGGAGGAAGTACCTGTCAGAGCAGAGCCACAGCCAGCTGAAGACACAGCTGAGACAGCCGGCGAGAATGAAAGTGAACACATCAATGTACAGCAGCCTGCTCCAGCAGAGCTAGATAAGGGAAAGGGAAAAGCAAAAGAGGTGGAAGCAGGGGCCGAAGCTGCAGCGAAGACAGACCAGACAGATGTGGACGCGCCTGTGGCAGAGCTCAAAAAGCCAGAAAGCCTCTTGGAACATAGTCAGGGCGAGAAGGAGACAGAGCAAGACAAGAGCGGCGGAGAAGCTTTGGTGCAAAACACAGAAGCTGGAACTAGCCAGCATACAGCTGAAGATCACAACGAGGACCAAACTGAGGCCTCTGCAGCCACGGAGCCTGACGTGAAGGAAGACATCCCTGTTGCGATCCAACAAGGAGAAATTCAAGCCGCCGAAGAGCCGAAAGCTTCTCCTAGCCATGAGACAGCTGAAGCAACGCCGCCAGACACAGAAGATGAACATTCACGGGACTTGGAAGGCGGGAATACGTCTACGGGAAAAACAGATCCGCTAGGTGAGGATGGAGGTGATGCAAACACAGAGCACAAAGGCGAAGGCGCAGAGGATGAGAGCGCTGCAAGGACGGAAGTGGCCGAAGCGACGTCTGCAGACGCAGATGTTCAAAAAGGTGAAACGGCCAAGCCCGAAGAGCAGGCTCTACCCATCGACCAGCCCGCGACCAGAGGTGACGAAGAACAAGGCAGTATCATAAAAGAACAAGTTAGTCCGAACGATTCGCTAGAGGCTGTCCCAGAAGAGGCTGCCAACTCGACGGTGGCAGAACGCCCGGCAGAAGACGAATCGGGCCAAAACATAGCTCCCTTAGCAGAACTGACTGCGACAGATGGCGTGCACGGCGACAAAGCACACGAGACAGTAAATGATGCGCAAAGCGGGTGAGGAATTTGGAATGGCAAACAATGAATATCACGACGCAATGACAATCTCTCGGATTATATTACGAGCAACGAGAAACAGCCTCTTACGACAGTGAACGCATGGAATGGATCGAATTATTATTGTTTTTTTTTTTCCTGTTATATAAAATGCTTTTGACAGTTACCCTTTGCTCATTAATACATGCCCTGCGCAGGCTCAATTATTTTTGCTTCCTTTCCCTTGGTCTTTCACATATACCAACTGTAAACCAAACCCTTTGGCCTTCTAAACATATCTTCTACTCTCCTATACCTATACTATGATTTCATAGACTCGATACGAATAATAACCACATGTTCCTATTGCTCGTGCAACTTGGGCAGCAACAGAACTGCTCTCTTCAGGGCCAGAAGCCCAACCCGGCGGGAGAGAGACTGGGACAACGACGCAACAGCCGACGGCGTGTCTTTCAGATCAGACCCGGCAGCATGGTGTACTTCTTCTTCTTGTAGCGGTCCGGGAACAGGCGGCGCAGTGCCCGCTCCTTGTCCCGCGACCAGCCCCGCATGTAGATGATGCCGACGCAGATGAAGATGACCACCGTGACGTCGCGCGAAATGATGATGACGCCCAGCCACGCCAGCACCTCGAACATGTAGTTGGGCGACGTCACCAGGCTGGTGCCGATGCAGTTGGGGATGCCCTTCTCAGTGCTGCCGGGGGCGCGCAGGTGGGCCAGGTGGTAGTGGACGCGGAAGTTGGCGAGCTCGCTGAAGACGAAGAGCGCCAGCGCCGGGTAGTCGAGGACGCTGCTGCCAAAGCCAGCGCGGGGCCCCGACGGGAAAGGCGAGAACTCGGAGACGCGGAAGGGCGACAGCGGCGCGTACAGCGACCAGGAGCAGACGAGGCCGGCCAGGAGCCAGTAGAAGGCCGAGTTGCGGAAGATGTTGAAGGCCGGCATGGTGTTGGCAGAGAAGCGGTGCAGGAACAAGGTCTCGAGCTCGCGCTTCAGGAAGTGCAGCTGGAAGAGCACGAACACGAGCGTCTGGATGTCTGTTGGGGCATCCGCCCGGGTGGCCGTCTGGCCAGCGGTCCAGGACGACGGCATGGGGATAATGGGGCGTAGGTAGTAAAAAGCCGCATGGAAGGCGATGGGGCCGGCGTACTCGACGGCAAAGACACTGCGCCAAGCGATCTGGGGGCCTAGAAAGAGAAAGGGGGAGAGAGGTCAGTGGCTGTGGATCACAACGTAGGAAGAGCAGGGCTCGATGGTATTGGGAACCATACCTAAATCCTGCACTAGGAGCTCTTTGGAGGCCACGACATTCTCCTGCTTGCCCACGACGGCGCGGCGGTCACGCAGGATCTTGCGGGTCTGCGGGTCGAAGATGCCAATACGGTTGTAGTCGCGAACGCCTGACTGCTTCGCTAGCATCTGCTGTACCTCCTCGAGAGGCGCAGTCGCAGAGACGGTGATAGACGACGGCAGCTTTTTGATGGCGCCCCGCTTGCCGCGGTTGGCCACCGAGAGGATGAGCTGGCTTGCCATGATCTCCCGTGGGTTTGGCAATGTTAAGCTGAGATACGGAACGCGTAGGAAGAAGCAGGATTTGCTTGTAGTCGAAGATAGAAGAGTCTAGAGAATGGAATTGAAGAGAAAGGCAGGGTGACAAAAATAGAAATATTAAAAAAAGAAAATCGAAATATAAAACTCGAAGAAAAGAGAAGTGGAACAGGCTGCCAACATAAAAAAAAAAAAAAGTGTTCAGAACAGCTGTCTAGTGAAGCTGTCTTCGTGCCTCGGCCGTCTCCTTTTTGGGGGGGGGGGGGAGGCTGCTTGGAAAGCAAAAAAAGGCAATTGCAATGCTGATTGGCTATGACGCGCCGCACCTTCCATTTTGTTGAAATCTGCCCTCTTTCCCAACTCTGTTTGGCGGACCAGCGCTCCTACCGTTGGGGCAATAAAGGTTGCATGACGCTAGACGTAGCGGCCCCCAACTGCAATTTCTCAGACTGTCAATGCTATTCTAGCATGACAAAGGCTTTTTTCCCACCGTACGGAGTACAAAGGAAGGAGCACTCGTATAAGTGATGCGCAGTATTTCCAAAATCGGAAATAAGTCAATAAGCATCACATGCTTCCTTCTGCATTAGATCTTTCTCTTTTGCGAAGGACGTTAATATCTATCACCTAACATTCAGCAACATTCTTAGCAGGAAATCTCGATTGTTTGACGGATACATAAATAATCTGTTTTGTCATAAAGTAGTACGCTGACACCACATTGACCTCAGCTGTGTACGTCTACGCAAACGACCAAAAGACCAAAGACACACAACATGCAAAGGGCACGGCTCTGTCTCATAGAGTACAAAAACCGTTTCATGGATTATTCAAGTTTTCTGTTTTTAAGGCTAGTCTACCTCATCCGAGGGCATTGACTAAGGTCAGCCTTGACGAAGGAGAATTGGCGGCCAAACTTTGGAGCGGGAGGATATACTCCAGGCTCTCTCTCGAGTGGCGTTGTAAGATATCGGCTGTTGAATGGAGGAGTAAATTGTATCTAGTGTATTAAACATTTGAAACTAGATAAATAAAGTAGGAAGCGCCCATTGTCAATCGCCATGAGCGATAACTATAATCATCCCTACGGCAGCCTGCCCACATTCAGTTTCATCCTCTGAGCCCCAGAAGTAGTCATCCAAAGATCTAAGCGCATCACTCCAGCTCCTCGTCCCAAATACCATCCACCATCTCAAAAGCAGTCTTGTTGAACTCCTCCAGGGTCATCGCGTGCGCCATAGTCACCCGGATCGAAAAGGTCGTCGCTACGACCGAATCCAGCTCCAGCTGGCGGTTCCCGACTAGCCTCATGATGTGGCACAGAAGCGCCTCCATGGGAAACGGGCGAGCCGCGCGAACGCAGCAATGGATGGTCTCATCGTACAGGTTCCGCACGACGATGTCGACAGCTGGCGGGCCCAAGTACACTCCCGCCGGATGGTCATCTGCGATGCGGCGCAGCTCGCCGGTGTTGCGGTCGTAGTACTTGCCGTCGACGACTGGTGTGTGAGCTTCGCTGTGCCAGCCGGGACCGTGGATTTGGGGGGGATGGATGGAGCGTGTCATGATGAAGCTGACAGGCTATGCAATTGATTGAATGGGTTTGCTCGTCAGATACAGTTTAAATGCAAGTGAAAAATAGCCTAGTGACCAAACATTTGGATAATCCTTGACGATTCTCTGATGAATGTAGATAATGTTGAAGGGCTATGCGCAGTTTCAATGCGATGAAAAGAGGAAATTGAAAATGGTATTTATTCTATAAGAATATAAGACTTACTGTCAGCGCCGTAGCCGCTGGATGGATTGGAGATGCATTATGCCCCCAATTTCGACGGATGCAGCCTTGTGGCGCTGATTTTCGTAGAATAGGTCTACATTTCCAGGAAGGAATACAAGCAGCCATGATTTCTGCTGTTGCGCTACTGCATCAAAGTTGCATTAAATCCAGGCAGCTATTAGAAGCCAAGCATGGATGCCTACAAAACGGTACGTCTGCAACTCAGTTCACAATGCTGTTGGCAAATAGAAAAGGCCAAGCTCAATATAGTGTGCTGACAATTCATGCAATGCGACTCTATCCTGTTAGTCGAAAACTGGCGGCGCTCTCTGTGGGCACGATGACAAAAGTCTTATTCTTTAGCATCTGTTCGAATACTTACATGCTTGGCGCACCGGTCCGTTAAAACCGTTTAGCCTTTCCTATGAAGCCAATGTTAGATACATTCAAAGGCTTAAATGACGACGATGCTTCTTCTGTTATTAACTTCTCCATTTCGCGGCCGCGCTCTAACCGTATGTACAGGGAGAAAATGGAACCAAATGAAACTCGTCATGATTTTTTCATCTTTGCCAGATAGGCTTCTACGCCAATCTCTCTCAGGACACTGGCCTTGTCCTCTACCTGCTCTTTGTTTTGCATCTGATATGCTCTCATCTTTTCGCCAAAGGCAGGAATAAACGCGCCTAAGCATCTGATAGCGAGAAGAGCCGCATTGACAGAGTTATTAATTCCCACCGTAGCAGTCGGCACGCCTCGCTATTGTCTTGTTAGACTCGGTAAAAAAAAAAAAGGGGGGGGGGGGGAAATAATCAAAAGGGTTCAATTCAGGGATCGATGGACTTACGGGCATTTGGCATATGCTGAGCAGAGAGTCCATTCCGTCTAGGTGTGTAGCCTTGACGGGGACACCGATGACAGGCAATGACGTGTATGCGGACACCATTCCTGGCAGATGGGCAGCTCCTCCAGCCGCCGCGATGATGACTTTGATGCCGCGGGCGGCAGCTTGTTCTGCCACCTCGGCCATCTTGGCTGGCGTGCGATGCGCCGACGTAATGTCGACTTCCCACGGCACGCCGAACTGGTTTAGAATGTCTATGCCGCCCTTCAGCACGGGAAGATCCGAGTCGGAGCCCATCGTGACAAGGACCAGCGGCTCTGGCTGCTTGGCGATGGCCTGCTCTGGCCGAAGCGTCTCGCTGCGTGCGTGCAGCCTCTCTTGCCGGATCTCCTCGGCCAACTTTACCAGCGGTTCTGCGAACACTTCGAGCTCTTTTATATCAGCGACCAGGCCGGTAACCGTAATGTGGCCGATCTTTCGCCCAGGCTTGGACTGCTTCCCATAAAGATGGAGGTAAACAGCCATCTTCTTCCCATACATTGACTTGGCCTTCTCAATAAGCGGAAGATGGGACTCGGCGCTAGTGCCTCCTAGGATGTTAATCATTAAGCTTGACGAGACGCTTGGCTCCAGCTCAAGAGGCAGCGGGTCGTCAAGGATGGAGGCCAGCTGCGCCTTAAATTGTGACCTGAGTACGGGTTAGCTTCTACCGGCCAAACTCGCAAGGCAGCCAGAATTGCTTACATATAAGGCACTGCCTCGGTGAAGAGATGCCCTGAGTTGTGAGGCCGAGGGGCGATCTCATTGACCAGGATCTCGTTGTCCTTGGTCACAAAGGTCTCGACCGCAAAAATGCCTCTCCCCCACAGCTTATCAACCACGCTGCAGGCGACCTGTTGCGCCTTCTTGCACACAAAATCAGGGGTGGCCCGCGGTGGCATGTAGACCCGCGAACAGACGTTATCTTCATGCACCGTCTCTACCGCAGGATAAGGCACCAAGCGCTTCGTACGTCCGTCGCCGTCTTCGGTGCGGATGACCAAGATGGACAGCTCGCACTGAAACGGCACGAATTTCTCCGCATAGCAGCTGAAATTGCCAAACTCTGCAACAGCACGATCCAAGTCGGCTTCGCTGGAGATTTTGAGGTTGCCCCGGCCGTCGTATGAGTCTTTCCTGGCTTTGAGCATCCAAGGAAGCCCGAACTTGGCCGATACCTCGCGAAGGCTAGAGCGCATGGCCTCTCCAGTTCCTTCAATGGCCATGTGATCTGCAACAGGGATGCCTTGATCGCCCAGGTAGGACTTCTGCTCGTACTTGTCCTGGATTAGCCGAATCGTCTTCCAGGACGGATACACGGCTACGTCTGTGCTTGTCGCAATCTCTTCGAGAACATTCGTGTCGACATGCTCTGTCTCGACGCTGAGAACGCTGCACCGGCTAGCCAGCTGCCTGATCTTTTCAGCATCCTTGTAGGACCCTGTGACGTGGTGCTCGCTCTGGTTGACCTGCTTGGCAGGCGCATTGTCTGCGTCCAGGATAGCAATGTCAATCTCGAGGGGAGCTGCGGCTTCACACAGCATCCGGCCCAGCTGGCCGCCGCCGAGAAGGCCAATAACGGGTTTGGGACCCATTTTTGTTTCTGGCACTGAGTTGACTCCAATATCCAAGGGCCAGAAGTTTAACGATTTATTTTGTCGCAAAGAAAAATTCTGCGAATTGGTGGAGATGACGTAGTAAATTCATCACGTGATGGCCATTTTAGCTACCAGCACTATCTATTAAGGAGGAGCACTTACAATATGGCGATCCGTCTGCCGTTCTTTATCCTTTGTGTATGTACTCGTATGTATATTAAACTAGTCTTTTGTATTGTATAGAGTAACGCACTATGCTCTCTCTCTAAATAATTTTAAATATTTGATCCCCAGCAGCTGCAACATTCTGTGATTCGTCTAGCACTCAACATATCTAAGTCTTGGGGCATCCTGCATCCCGTCAACATTTTTTTTTTTCCACCATGCAGCACGGATGCTTGCCTGTCGGAGGCAGCTCGTGAGTTTTATGAGATGAGATGGGCTGATTCGAGTAATATATCACAAGAGATATTCAGAAACGAGGGTGGTGTTACACATGGCAATTAAGAGTAGACAGCTAACCAATTAGCAGTGAGCCTTGGCAAGCCGTACTTGATTTAGAGAGAGAATATATTATCCGTTCCAGGCACGACAGCATCCGCGGGCACCCGCACAGAAAGAATCATGACTCAATCTAAAACATTGTTGGAGTGAAAAGGACATGACCGAGCGTGGCGGTCGTTGCCATTCTTCAAGATTACCTTCATGTCATGGAGACAAATCCAACAAAACTCGTGCTTGCATACGGAGCCTGAGTAGGAGTCAGCAATTGTTCGTAAAATCAACCCTGGCTCTCTACGTGCTCATCTCATAGCATGTACACGATCGAAATCACGCGTCTCCAAGCCGCCTTGATTATCAATGATGGCATGAGCCCCAGGCAGCGCGGCACCGCCAGCAGAACTCATGGCCACACTGAGAACCTGTATATGATTAATGGTCGTGTTATGGGGAATGTAGGATGGGTGGTTCTCGGGGGGGCTGTAGAGCGAACACGACTAGCCCCGGTCTTTTTCTGAATCTGCAAGTACAAAAAGGAAAGAAGCCAAAAGACAAACTTACAAGTCATGTGTTCGCAGCCCTGGTTCTTCTCAATCGGCCGCTTGCAGCCCGGACATGGCTTGGATGTCCTATTGACAGTCTCCAAGCTTGCGGCCTCCTGCTTCTTCTTCTCTGCGGCGGCACGTTCCCTGGCTTTCACCATCGCTCGGTGCTCTTCTGCCCTCCGCCGCTCGCGCTCCCGTCTCTCGTGTTCAGCTTGTTCTTGTGCGCGCCTCACCTCCTCTTGATTCTCCACCTCCTGCAAGCTCATCGCATACCGGAAATCCGCCTCCTCTTGCATTTCTTTGGCCCGCTGCTCCGCTTCCTCCTCTCTCTGGAGCCGCGATTTGAAGTTCACCGGATCCGCAAGATACTGGTCGAATTCCTCACAGCTCAGAGCATCGTGCCAAGGGACGCCGTGGGTGAAGCAAGACCTGGCGCCGCACTTGGCGCAGATGACAATAGGCTGGGACGATCCGGAGCCGTGGATCTGAGCATTACCGCATCCTGCTGTGCACTCAAAAATCTCCGGGTCTGCCTTAATAATGCTGTTCAGAGACATCATCTCAACGCTGATGAGTTCGTTAGAAACTTTAGTTCTAAGTGAAAAAAGAAAAAGAAAAAAAAGGTGCCACGAACCGCGCAAATGTCTCTCGGTCCGCGAGGCGCTCGATGTCTTGATACGACATTATTCCACGGCACTCCGGACAACTGATATCGTTCCATTCGCGGGAATCCAAGCTGCTCCTGATGTGCTGCTGGATACAAGAGATGCATGCTTCGGGGATGTGGTTGCATGTGTCCGTCACAGAGAACGCCGGGAATCTTGTCCGTACCGGCTTCTCCTCGGTGCAAATAACACACTCTCGCACTGCTTCAATGAGCTTGGAAACCGGTCGTCTGGCGCTCATGCTACGCCTTGTACCATTTATGGTCGTATAATACGTGTCTTTGTTAGTTTCGACAACCTGCCTACCAAATTCAGATGACTGGACATTATATGCTGCGACAGCTTCTCTACCGAGCCCGAAGGGCTGGGCATCGCGAGATGTGGCGACCTGTTCACCGAGTTTGGATGGCTGCACATTATGAGGTGTGGCAGTTCGTTCACCAAATCCGGATGGCGAGGTACCGTAAGGCGCGCTGGCCTGCCTATCGAGTCTAGACGGCAGTGCATTGCGAGGTGTTACAGCTCGTTCACCGAATCCGGATGTTGGCGGCGCGGTAACTGACCTACCGAGCCTAGACGACTGCGCATTATGAGGTGTGAATGCTCGCTCGCTGGGTCTGGACGACTGCGTATTGCGAGGTGTGGATGCCCGTTCACCAAATCCAGGTAGCGATGCGCCGCCGGGCACGGTGACTTGTCTACTGAGCTTGGGCGACTGCGTATTGCGAGGTGTGGATGCTCGTTCACCAGATCCAGATGACAGCGTACTACCGGGTACGGTAGCTTGTCTACCGAGTCTAGACGGTTGCGCATTACGAGGTGTCGATGCTCGTTCACCGAATCCAGGCCGCGGCACACTACCAGGCACGGTAGTTTGTCTACCGAGCCTGGACGACTGCACACCGCGAGGTGTGGATGCTCGCTCACTGGGTCTGGCTGGCTGCGTATTACGAGGTGTGGATGCCCGTTCACCGGATCCAGGTGGCGGCGCGCCGCCGGGCACGGTGACTTGTCTCCCGAGCTTGGACGGCTGCGCATTATGAGGTGTGACAGCTGGTTCACTAGGTCTAGATGGCGGCACATTGTGAGGTGTGAATGCTCGTTCACTGGGTCTAGACGGCGGCGCATTGTGAGGTGTGAATGCTCGTTCACTGGGTCTAGACGGCTGCACATTGTGAGGTGTGAATGCTCGTTCACTGGGTCTAGACGGCTGCACATTGCGAGGCGGCGCTGCTCGTTCACTGGGTCTTGATGATTGCACATTGCGAGGTGCGACTGTTCGTTCACGGAGTCCGGATGGCTGCGCGCCGTAAGGCGCAGCAACCGATCTACCGGGTCTGGATGGCTGTGCACCGCGAGGTGTTGTAGCCTGTGCACCGGGTCCAGATGGCTGAACTTTGTGGTTGCTAGGAAGGCCCGTCAACATACCAAACAGAGACGATAGATAACCGCCGAGCGTGGTACTCATGCTGCTCTGGTGAGAGCTGGCAGGCGTAGCCGTCCGAGAGTCTCCAAAGGTCGAACGCGACAGATTCAAGGCTCTCAGTCTATCAAGAGACAGCCGTGATGTATTACTGGCAAGCAGTGACTGTGACGACTCCCCAGCTCGATCTCCATGGCGATAATAGTCGTACTGTGCCGCCATTGCTCTGTTCCAGCGCAATGTCTGTGAAAACCCCAGTTAAATGCTCGAGAATGGATGTCCGCACCAGGCCTGGTCCAATTTCTGGGCCGCTTCTAAGCTTCATGCTTCAGAGGTCACGCTTAATAGATATAGGAACTTTGAATATAGCTCTTCAAGAGCATCGCCTAGAACGACGAGGGTATATCATTCCTTGTATCACTCCCTACTTCTCTAAATATTTTCTGTGGTAGTGCACGGCTAGCTACGTACTGATATACTAGAGACCGCCCCCCATGTGTTCAGACAAAGGCGAGAAGAGGAACGTACTGAACTGGTCTGGCGAGTGGGGGAGGGGAGAGCAAGCAGGTTTGGCTGCCTGCAAAAGTCGAAAGTGCAGAATGGGTGCAGGGAATTCACACGAATGCCCACATCAAGAGTTGACTGATTCGCCCTGCTCATCCTATACGTTGGGGCAAGTTTACGCCCAGGTACTTATCTCTTAACTAAAGTCGCAGAAGACGCCCTGTGGCTTGATGGCGCCTCTAGCTGAGACTAGCCGAGTCGAACTCTCCGTATACGCACAGAAACAACGCAGAGCTGGCTGGCGTTCTTTACAACAGTCCGACGTTTGCGCAGCGGTTTAGGCTCACCAAATGTACGAAACCACACTACTAGTCACGGCTCCTGCAGCCAGCTACAGTTGTCCCAATAGCTTCCAGATTGATGGAGCAAATCCTCAGGGCTGTCTATGCTAGCGGTGCAGCCCTCACTAAAGTATTTTTTTGCGAGTGCATCGATGTACCATGCCCGCCTGGTGGACGGCATCTCGGCCTAAGGACAAGCTCCTATCACAATTTCCAGCCAGTCCCTCTGGATCAAACGAGATACGACTTTGCCAAGATGTTCTAGCGAAAAGGTGCTTAGAAAATCTATCGAAGGAGAACCTCTGGACTGAGAGAATAAGGCAAAAGTATCTAACTACTTGTACAAGGCTAGCGACTGCAGCTCAAACCCCTGCTTTATTGGCTCGGGTAGCTCCACGTCTAGTCCAAAGGAGACGAATGCTGCAGACAGGGATGTGACGAGCGACCACCGCTCGCCGAACGAGGCAGATTTGGGGAAAGTTACATCCCAAGTGGCGAACAAGCTTCACGGCCACTAAGAGCGGCGCCAGGTCCTCATTCTGGTTCAATAGTGAATAGCTCTCCGAGCCTCAAGAAGGCCATGGATAGTCCCGTTTTTGGCCACGGGTCCTCCGACCGCCGCGCTCTTCATCTGTTTGATGGAACCACAGTGACTTTGAGTATTTCGCTTACTTGCTTGTTCTCGTATTGCAGCAGTCTGGCAGTCTAGCAGTCTCTACTAAGACACTAAGAGTTGAGTGCCACTTGCGTTTGATAAAGTGGGTCAATCATCAACCTCTGTAGTCATCACCACTTCCTTATGTGGTATCGTCTAAACAGAAACATGCCATTAGTATGGTCTATGTCAGGGCGTTGTTCTTTTTGGAATATGATACGTTAGGCTAAAAGAACAAAAGCATCCTAATATAGAAGTTTACTGCCCAGAATCGAAGACTCGTGTCGAATGACTCAACCCTTACCAAGACATCGCTCAGCCTTTCAAGGCTCATATGAACGGGCGTGTTGTCATTTACGCCGAGATATTCGTACTCGTTGCGCTTAGGGAATAATTATTCGAAGTGATTTTTAGAGAAAATCAGCAAAAGGCGTAAATATAAGACTTGTTGTTGCAAAGTGCAAGCTCTCATTTAGAGATACACCTCCGACACGGTCCTTGACCAGCAGATGTAAAGGAAGGGCTGCTTTGTGGGTGCCTGACAATGCAAGAGACGTAATAAATAAACTCAAAAATGGCTAACTAGTTCCGTTTAGCTTTCTGTTGCAGAGAGTGTGGTCACTACTCCCGCTACCTCCTCCAGTTCCTTCTCAAATATCTGAAGTCCTCTAGAGCACTCTGAGCAACCTAGTGAGCATTATTATATCTTGAATAAGCTAGAGCAGCAGGCCAAACTTGGACCTGGGAATAATTACATCCGCAAGTCTTGAGAAATCAACTAGAGCAAGTCATGGCTCTTAAAGAATGTATGCAGTCTTTTGACAATACGCTGCTGCGCCGAAACGAGATCGTTCAGAGCTAAATAGAAGTTGCCAATGGAGAAGAAGGAAATGCTGAGCGTAGCATGACATGCTGCAAAGTATGCTCAAGCTTGCCCATACAGTGTCTCTGACAGACTACTTGTCGATGAATTTCTTATTGCCTGTTCGCTACCTCTTATGAAAGGCCGCGCAAAGAGAAGCTGGAAGGCTTGGTTATGGGCAGGCTGCCTTTAGCTTCCAGAGAAATCACTTTTACACAAAAGACTATAAGAGAAAGAGCGTAACAGAACAGCAGCAGCAGCATATGACAAATGCATTAGCCGCCACTTCTCTGCAAATTGCCTGGATTATCCCCAGGAGAACACAGTTCGTAACAATTACAACAAACCATATTCAGCGAGCTCGTCATTCTCAGCAGTTTACAGGCTTTTCGTTAACGAAGCTCTTCCCAAGATGAGGAAAAGGAGAAAACAGGCAGTCCGCCATGCGTCGCTGGTACGCCGATCTTCGACTCCCAATCTTCGAGGGATCACTGTGATGGAGTCGCCCAGTAGAACAACAAGTCAGTCAACACCCAATCTGTCTCGACCGGCTCGTACTCGGCAGACAGCCGCCTCTGAACCCAATATTAGGACAAGCGCCACTGCATCTCCGCATTCAAATTCACAGCAGCTGCCCGGCCGAAAAGCTCCCACCAGTTCTCTCCCCAGCCCATTAGCAGCCGATGAAACACCACCGTCTCCCATCTCCCGCACAGCTGGGCTGCTATCGTTTGCAAGTGTTGTTTCCAACTCTTCTGCTTCGTCTCGCCTGCAGCGAAGCCAAAGTAATCTATTGGAGACATACCGGAGGATCGCCTCCCGAACAGCAGACGCCGTATTAACGTCTCTGGCAAACCCCTCCCTCAGCTATGCAGACGTCGCCAAGACCGGTGGCAGCCGTCACCCGATTCCTATGCTTCGCATGCCTGGCATAACCCGGGCCAAAAGCACTGAGCATGACTGTGGTGCAGTTTTCGACGCCGGATACACATCTGAGAGTGAGGGCGTTCATCGAAAGGGCGTTGATAGAAACAGAGACAACATTGGCCACACAGTCCGGAATCAGTACAGTTCGCCGACAAAGCAGACAAACTCAAATATCATTGACGAGGCAGCAGTTGCCATACCGATTTTTCACCTGCCCACACGTCAGTCAAGCGATGTAAGCGATGTCAGGGAACCAAGTGCCAATACGGGAAATAGTAGCCATGACTTGGGCCTGCCGTCAACCCCAAATGATATCACCAAGAGCGGCGAAAGAGGCTGTAGCGAGCTTATATCTAATCAGCCGACTAGAGACCCTCCCGCCCTGCCAAAGCAAGCCAGAGAGAAGATGTGCACTGAGATCAACTTGGAATCACTTTTGAATAGGTTAAACACAACTCGCTTCCAGCAGCTGCGCAGCCAACCGAACCATACAGGTCGCCGTCGCTCTACATTTTACCCTCGGTCGCATTCAAAGTACCCCATTCTCCACACCGAAGCCGCTACAGTGACAATGGAGCAGAGAGAAGGGCAAAATAGCAGTGGCAGCAACGGAGAGGGAGACCCAACCGCAACGCTTACAGATCCCATTCAGATCCCTGATATGCCCAATTCCTGCAAGACATACTCGATGGAAGTGGCGAATGCGAGCAGAAAAATAGGATTCCGGTCATCACAGGTATACTGGCCAACTACAGCTGAGCTTTAGGATGCCCGGCATGGTGGTTCTCTTTCTCGTCCCCGACACAGCCAGCTCTGTCCAATTTCGCAATCGTTGCTTAAGGACTACAGAGACAGAAAAGAAGACGCGATAAACATAAAAATAGAAGAAACGCACTTTCGGCTGCAGTGTCTCCTTTGCCGTATTAATCAACCTGAAGACTGGGAAGTTTAGGGCGGTCGCAGACGGTCAACGTGCGCGGATGCCAAGAGGATGAGAGAGATGAAACCACTGGAGGCAGAAGCAAGCATTTCTATACCAAAAAGAACACAATAAACGTATTCTTATTGAGATTTTGTATAGGTATTTTGGGCATCAAGGTTTGTAGTGCGAGATACTCGTAGCCATACAGAGATTTTCTCCCTTGGCTTTCACGAGAAGACATCATCTGCAGAGCGTCGTCCCAGTCTTGGCATGGTAGGGAGTACAATTAGTGTATTACAAGTACTCCGTCCCCCCTAATAATCAATTAACAGAGCTCAGGGTCGTTAGAAAATTATGCACGTGACAAATACAGTAGTCATCGGTCACATGATCATACGCTTACCTGCTAGGTTTTTTATGCCCCGCCCTTCCGCCCTTTGTTGCAAAAATCTAATGAAATTTTTGTGCGCACCAATTTTTTAGGTTTTGCCAATTTTCCACAGTCCTCTGGTGCAAAAGCCCTCTACGACTTTTTTCCCCGATCCCCGTCGTCTCTTTTTTCCTCTCTCCAACTAACAATCACGACAACCACCCATTCTCGCACGCCCGTCCACATACAACAGGCGTAAGGTATGTCTGCGATGAGCAATTGATATCTTCGGTTGTCGCCAGTTGAATTCTGCTTGTCTCGATCTCGATTCTGGGTGGTCTGCTAACTACCGGCTCCTCTGCCATCTCTTCTTTAGACACCGCAATCATGGGTATCTCCAGAGACTCTCGTCACAAGCGCTCTGCCTCCGGCGCCAAGCGTGCCTACTACCGTGCGTCGATCCCCGTGAAGAAATGAAAATGAAAAAAAAGGAGGAGACAAGAGAAGAATTGTTGTTTTGCGTCTACTTTGGGAGATACACTTTCTTTTTATCGAAAGCCCGTATCGGACTGGGGAGACAAGGAAGACAAGAACTGCTGCTTTTGTCTTCTCCTTTTCTCTGCTAGGACATACGTTCTGACCTTTGGCAACAGGGAAGAAGCGCGCTTTCGAGGCCGGCCGCCAGCCCGCCAACACCCGTATCGGCACCAAGCGGATCCACACCGTCCGCACCCGCGGCGGCAACCACAAGTACCGGGCTCTGCGCCTAGACTCTGGCAACTTTGCCTGGGCCTCTGAGGGCCTGACCCGCAAGACCCGTGTCATCGGCGTGGTCTACCACCCGTCCAACAACGAGCTGGTGCGCACCAACACCCTGACCAAGTCGGCCGTCATCCAGATTGACGCCGCCCCCTTCCGCCAGTGGTACGAGGCCCACTACGGCCAGCCCCTGGGCCGCCGGCGCCAGCAGAAGCAGGCGGGCGGTGCCGCTGAGGAGCCCGTCAAGAAGAGCAACTCGGTCGAGAAGAAGCAGGCCGCCCGCTTCGCCGCCTCCGGCAAGGTCGACTCCGCCCTCGAGCGCCAGTTCGAGGCCGGTCGCCTGTACGCCGTCATCTCCAGCCGCCCCGGCCAGTCCGGCCGCGCCGACGGCTACATCCTCGAGGGCGAGGAGCTCGCCTTCTACCAGCGCAAGCTGCACCGGTAAATGCAGTCGCCCTGAGATGCCGTGCTGCAGGCGGGGGGAGGAGGCTGGGGAGGAGAAGAGAGACGGGAGAAGGGGTCTTGCAAAACACAGGGAATGAAATGCGCGCTTTTGCGTGTGAGGCGTTCTGGGAGAGGAAGCCTTTTTCTTCTGGGGAACGGCAATGCGACCACAAAAGGGGGGTATTCCACCACCACCAAAAAAGAGAAAGATACACAAAAGCGAAGGGAGAGTACAGGCGCGCAGACGGGGGAGGAAAAGATGGCAAAAGTAGAGCCGCAGAAACAGCGACCCTTTCCTGCTTGGGTTTTGCTCTCTGTTTGTGGCGGCGTGTATTCTCGATTCCTGTACCTGTTCATTTTATACCTTATCGTCACGACGGGCGCTACGGAATGACCAAAAAAATTGCACAACTATAAACCGAGAGACGCTGCCGTATATTCAAAAAAAAAAATTCAATGTGAAGTGAAGGTAATCCATCTGTCTTCTTTCGTTTAAACGACGTAGCAGTGCACAGTGCACGATATCATATCTGGTTCCAGAGAGAACACGACCGTCGACGCCGCCAGCTGAGCATGTAGCTATTCGGGGCTGTGCGAGTTGACAAAATGACTGTATCTCACATGCACGATAAGCATGCATTGAATTCAGAGCAGACAGCGAAGAGACAACGGCTTCACAGAATACTTTCCTAGCACACACCTTTTTTTTTTTTTTTTTTAGCAATTGCATGATTATGGTGGACCATACTTGCATATACCGCATGCCAGCCCCTGAATGGAGGCCTTGGACAGGGAGCAGCCCTCCTGTAGTGCATATGCTAATTTGTGTGCTTAATATCAACAACCTGCTCAGTGATGCAAGAAAACAGGAAATCAGAGGCCGGCACTTTGTCATAGCAGACATGTGTGTATTTCAAGGGCGAGACATGGAACATGCGAGATAGATAGGGATCAGTTTATTGTTCCTTTTTACATATGTCCTGTGTCTCACAGCTAGACAAGACTGATAAATCAGTACTCTGTACTCCGCCCTCTGATCTCTCCGTGATTCTCACGTGTGAGCCCAGGATAATGGGTTTGCTAGATAAGCTAAGAGGCGAGCCTACACACTCCGCATACCTGTGTAAAGTGTATACATTCAGTCAGCGTGTCATTATATGTACGTGTATTGTACAGTACTCTGTAATACAGGCGAGATACAATTCTTGTAGTGGCTGGAGAAACTGTTGCTAGCTTCGCAGTAGGCAGGCACAGTGTTTCTCTTGAAACAATAGTCGACAGCAGGTACTCCGTACTTTTTTTTTTTCCTTTCCCTTTCTCCCCTGGCGGCTAGCGAACATTCTGCGGTCCCAGTGTGTCTTTATCACTACTTTTAGGGGCTCTGCTGAGGACAATAATATCTCCCAGCACATTGTGGGAATCTGCCCCGCAAAAAAACGACGCTTGCTCCTGAAAATAAGTGGATCTTCCTTCCTTAAATCTGGCGTTCTTGGTTCTTTCCGTGAATGGCCCAGTACACGTACCGATTTACTTGCAAGCAGGGGCGACCAACTAGCGGCCAAACTAGAAAGGCAGTGTCGCGTTTTCCATGAGAACGCAAGAAACGCAAATAAACGCAGTGAGGAAGTAATGAACCAAATTTGCCCTGAAAATAAAATAAAATAAAATAAAATAAAATAAAAAGCTTCACGTTCTCTTTTGCTCATCTTCCTGTTTTCTCAAGACATAGGGAGACAAGCCGTGATGCTGTACTAATCTGCCAGACATCCAGACTCTCTTTGTCTCCTCTCTCTCTCCCCCCCCTGGGCCTCTTTCTGCCATTTTCATTCGTTTTTGTTCCAGCTGTTTGCGAGCGCTGTTGCTGCAGGACCTCTCTATCTCGCCATCCCTTTGCTCGCTCCTTTCTTGAATCTCGATCTTATCTGCCCACAAACTCCCTTACTCCATCCATCCTCTTTACTCTTCTTGATACCTCACCTCTTTTCGGCGGCATCTCTCTTCTCCTTTCTCCTCATTGTCTCTTTGTCAAACCGCCAGCAAAGAACCAACCATGTCGGATCCAAAGGACGAACCTACCACGCCGTCTGGTGCACCCCAGAACGACGTCTCGGCTGACAGCTCTGACCGCGAAACGGTAAGGAAAAAAAATATCTCTTCTTGTCTTCCTCTTCAGACCTCGTCAGGCAGCTGTCTACCTCTGATCTGAATTTCGCTCTATGATCTGCACTGTTTTTGTTGTTTTGCTCCTATTCTCCCAGCATTCGTAGAATCTGGTGGCTACGGAGATCCGCTCTCTTAAAACTGCAACTATAGGTCCGCCGGCCTGTTTTTTGCATGATATTCACTCGATAATTCGATACGTGGCTTGCATTGTGGACGGACTTCGTCAAAACGAGAATTGTTCTACATAGTACAACCAGACGATCTACCGGTTGCATTTCACCGATGGCGTTTGCCAGCCTGTTGTGCTTCCATTGTGCCCATTGACATCCTCCAGACACGCAGATAGCTGACAGCACACTCTTATCGCTTACAGGACACATTTGAAGACGCAACTGACTCCGCCTCTGTTCGTTCATTAACCAACCGCAAAGCATCTCTGTCCGCCAGCCGTCTCTCAAAGCCAGCCGACGCAGGCAAATCCGAGCTTGAAAAGGCATTCCAGAAAATTCGGGGCCGGCCTGTGCCGCCTGTTACGGACGACGACGAGAAGAACGAGGACGGCAAAGATAACCTAGAAAAAGGAGCCGGAGAGACACACGAGGCCGAAAGACTGAACGGCACCACAAACGGACATCAAAGGAAGTCATCGTCTATCCCCGACATCAGCATTCCCAGCAGCAGCGACCTCGATAACGTCAATCTCGACGACGACGCGACCGCTGTGTCTGTATCGACGAAAGACACCGCCGTTGAGAGTCCCCCGCCCTTGCCCGAGAAGGAAGCTTCATCCAAGACGCTGTCCCTCAGCAGCTTCACCCACGTTATCCCATCGATCCCCTGGTCGCCGGCGTCCAACACCAGCGAGACAGCCTCCAAGCCGCTGCCCATTTCCCCTTCCGCCGCTCCCATCGGCGCTCCTCCCCCAGCACCCACCCGAAAGCTGACCAGCCCCTTCGCCTGGCTGTCACGAGGCTCCAGCCAGAAAGAAATCATTCCCCCGCCGCCACCCCAGGCTTCACCTCCTGCCGTCTCGCCACGGAGAAACACAGCCAGTTCCGTCGCCACCCTCACCAGCAATCCCGAAATGATGCTCAGCAAGCTTGAGGAGGAGGGTGATCCTCGGCGGGGCTCCGGCCGAGCGAGCTTAAAGGATCGGTTTAAGATGATTCGGCTGCGTGAAGAGGCCGCCGTCGGAGTAGTACCAAATGAAGAAGACAAAGATGCAGCTGTTGCTGGTGCATCGGCGCCCGACGACAGCACCGTCTCACTTAAGTCGCCGGCACCAACCGGGCTCAACATTCACCTAGGAGCACCCGGTGATGAGCAAATTCCAACATCCCCGATGCCTACCAGTCCGAACCCTAGCTTAGCTCCAGGAACCGCTTCTGGCGTCACTGCTGGCCCTTCAAGCATTGCTGATGATGCTGTGGACTGGGACCTATGGCAAGCTGTTATCTATGAAGGCCCCGCCGCAGTGGCACGCTCCAGCCCAGAGGAGCTGAACAAGGCTATTGCCACTGGCATCCCGAGTGCCATTCGTGGCGTAATCTGGCAGGTTCTTGCCCAGAGCAAGAACGAGGAGCTCGAAGCTGTTTTTCACGACCTAGTCGCACGTGGAACCGACCGTGAAAAAGAGCGCCACGGCAGCAGCTCTTCTGGTCCCAAGGAAACGCCTTCGTCTGCTGCGTCGTCCGTCCATTCGGGCGACTCAGGGTCGTCGCCGAGCGTCAGCAATGGCATAGCAAGCGGCTTCGCTGCGGCGACAGCTGCGGTTACCGCCGCAATTTCATCACCGCCGTCGACCGACAAAGAAACGGCCGAAGCCGCGGCCCTGCGCAAGAAGAAGGAAAAAGAGGATGCGGCTGCACTTCAGAAGCTGGAGAGAGCCATCCGTCGGGACCTCGGCGCCCGGACTAGTTATTCCAAGTTTGCTGCTGCCCAGGGGCTTCAAGAGGGCCTCTTTGGCGTTTGCAAGGCTTACGCGCTGTTCGACGAAGGCGTCGGCTACGCCCAAGGCATGAACTTTTTGATCATGCCAATTCTCTTCAATATGCCAGAAGAAGAGGCCTTCTGCTTGCTAGTTCGACTGATGAACCAGTATCGCCTTCGTGACCTGTTCATTCAAGACATGCCCGGATTGCATATGCACCTCTACCTCTTCGAGCGGCTTCTCGAAGACCTCGAGCCTGCCCTCTATTGCCATCTGCATCGCCGGGGTATCTCCTCCCACCTCTACGCCACTCAGTGGTTCCTGACGCTGTTTGCCTACCGGTTCCCGCTGCAGCTCGTCCTGCGTATATACGACCTGATTCTCTCCGAAGGCCTGGCTGCCATTCTCAAGTTCGGTGTCGTCCTTATGCAGAAGAATGCGACCGCGCTGCTTGGCATGTCCGATATGTCGCAGCTGACCACGTACCTCAAAGACCGGCTCTTCGATGTGTACATTGATGCAAGCCCCAGTGCTGGCAGCATTCTGGAGAACGGCTTCTTTGGAAGCTCTTCGTCTAGTCTTGATAAGGAGGTCTACCGCGCCGACCAGTTTGTGCGCGACGCCTGTGAGGTGAAGCTGACACCCGAGCTGATCAAAACCTATACGGCCGAGTGGGAGGAGAAAACGCGCGCTGAGAAGGAGCGTGAGGCCGAGCTGGAATCCCTGCGGACCGCCAACGCCAGCTTGACGATCAAAGTGCGCAAGTTTGAAGAACGTATTGAAGCAGTCGACCGGGAACAAGCAGCCTTGGCGACCGAGCTTGTGCACACGAAGGTCGAGAATGAAGAGCTGCGAGACGAGAATGAGAGCCTCAGGGGCCAGGTGCGCGAGTTGAAAGTGGTGATTGAACAACAACCCGATGAACTCGAGCAGGCATGGAAGGCAGAGCGCGACGATCTGATGAAACGAAACGCCAAGGTGCATGAAGAGAACCAGCGGGTTGAGAAGGAAATGGCGGAGCTGGAAGAGGAGCTGGTACAGACCAAGATGCAATATGCGGAAGTAAGTTTCTTTTTTTTTCCCCTTCTCCCCAGTGCATAGCATAATGCTAGGTTTCTCCTGCAAAAGAAAAAGCTAACATTGAAAGGTCAATTCGCAACATGAAGCTCTGACCCGGAAGTGGGCAGACCTAAAGCGACAATTCGTCTAGATGGAAGAAGGCTTGAGTAACCGATACTTTTGCTCTTTTATCTCACTCTGCATATCTGTTTTTTTGGCGCACACTCTTCTTCGGCACAGCCCTTCTCACTTTGGCCTGCATTTGCATCATAGGACGGGGCGTTTGGACAATGCTAGAAACGCAGAATACACATGAACATCAATGACAATGCCCGTGTTTGACACATTGGAATGTTCTCTTTTGGGGTGTTGTTTTATATCCCCTGTACACTTTGCCTTCTTTTTTTTGTTTTTTTTGTACATGACATGAGTTGCTCTTAGGATGGCGACTAAACGATACTTAAATGTCTCAACTGATTCTCTTCCTTTGTCTATTTTGTTTCGTTTCTCAACATCTCATATTTACCATTTTGCTTTACCTTTTTAGTCCGCCATGGGGGGATATGACGCTTTGCGTTCTGTGTATACTGTACCATAAATGAAATAAGATGGGGAAGCGAGGAAGTTGTATTAATGAAAAGTACAGAATGAGAATCACAAGCGATTTTAAAGTCAGAATGACTGACGGTCTTCCGTTTGAAATGTCATCGTTCCAATTTCTCACCAGAGACAACTCTGCAATGATTTTCTCTGGGCTCCATGAACTTGCGACCAGTTAAGAATATACGGACATCCTATGGGCCAATCCATAGGTGGAGTGAGAACGTAAATGCCGATAGACTAGCTGTACTTGAGTATATCACTATCGCTCGGCCAGTTATTGATAACAAGCCGTTTATTTCCCATTCTATCGGCCCTTATTATTGTTTGTACATGGCTTATGAGAGCGAGGAAAAGAAGGCATAGGAAGCCTATATTTAAGACTTCTGTTAGCTACCCCTTTCTCATTGTATACATAGAAACTGGCTGAGAAGAAAGCGGCCGTCGATGAAGCTAAAGAACGTCATTTTCCCTCAGTCGGGGGAGGCGCCTTCCGCAGCTGCTCCTCAGCTGTGGGATATTGATCTGGTCGATGGTGTTGTGCAGTCGATTGTTGCGTCGTCAGACGCCGAGGAGGAAGACGGCGGCAGCGACAGCATCGCCAGCCGCCTCCTCCTGCCGCCCCTCTGCCACCCGCATCTGCACCTGGACAAAGCGTACATCTTGACTTCCAGCTGCTGCGGCAGCGAACCCAGCATCGGAGAAGACGGCCAGCCGCATCCCACCTACGCGGACCTCCTGCCTCAGACGGGATCCTTTGCCGAGGCCCTGAGCACCACCGCCGTAGCCAAGGCCCGGTTTACTGCGGCCGACCTGCACCGCCGGGGCGCGCAGCTGCTGGCCACGAGCTACCGCCAGGGGGTCACGGCGGCGCGGGTGTTTGTGGAGGTGGACGGGCAGGCGGCCGGCCGCGGGCGGGTGGCCGTGGACGTGGCGCGGCAGCTGCGGGCCGAATTCGCCGACCTGGTCGACCTACAGGTGTGCGCCTTTGCGCAGGAGGTGCTGTTCACGGGCACCGCGGGCGCGGACAACCGCGCCGCCATGGAGGCCGTGCTGGAGCACGAGGCGGCGGCGGCGGCGGCAGGGGTGGCGCCGACTATTAGCGTGCTCGGCGCCACGCCCTACGTCGAGGCCAGCCGCGCACTGGCCCTCCAGAACATCGACTGGGCCGTCGCCACGGCGCTCGCGCACGACCTGCACCTCGACGTGCACCTGGACTATAACCTCCGGGACCCGGCCGCAGCCGACGGCGGCGACGAGCCTCTGATATTCGCCCTCGTGGACGGCCTCGTGCGCCACGGCTGGCGGGACCGTGTCGGTAGCAGCAGCAGCTCCTCCGGCAGCGGCAAGGCTCGCCGGACGGTCGTCGTCGGCCACGCGACGCAGCTGACGCGGCTGCCGGCGGGCGACCTGCGGCGCCTCGCTGCCCTCATCCGCGAGCACGACCTGCCCGTCTACTTGGCGGGCCTGCCGACTAGCGATGTATACATGATGGGGCGGCCGCCTGCCACTCTGCTTTGCGAGGGCGAAGGCGAGGAAGCAGGAGCAGGCGCGGGAGGCGTCGGCCACTATCCTCGCGGAACGCTCCCCGTCCCGACGCTCTCCGACCGCTTCGGCCTCCGCACCTGCCTGGGCGTCAATAACGTCGGCAACGCATTCACGCCCTACGGCACGGGCGATCCTCTGCAGCTGGCCTGCTGGGGCGTCGGCCTGTACCACGCTGGCACCGACCGAGACGCGCAGCTGCTGTATGGCAGCGTCAGCTGGCGTGCCCGGGAGGCGATTGGCTTAGAAGGCGAAGTGGACTGGACGACAATAGACCCTCGCACGCTCCAATCCACACGCATTGGCCACGTGCTAGTCGTAGAAAATGAGCGATATATCCGGCTACCAAGTTCTGCCAACACGAAACTCGGCCTTGTCCCTTCCCGGACCCGGCACGGTTTTCGGGATGTGGTGTGGGACCCGCCGGATGTGTCTCTGCGGCAGGTGCTGTGACATGTGAAGAAGCAGGTTTTGAATTTTAGAGTCAGCTGCTCTAGATTTGATAGGAGCAAGTTGAAAGCCCTGCTTTATGCTCAGCGACGCTTCCTCGTCCAGATCGACATTGTATTCAGCCGCATAATGAAATGGCGTGGGGGGGCGGTGCCCATTTTGTTCGATCTAAATTGGCTGCCACATGGGCACATGTTTTCGGGCGTGTGAATAAACGATCTTCATTTTGATTCTCTTTTCTCCCAGTGCTACAGTACTGTACGTCCTCACTTCTGAAAGCCTGGTGTTCCTCAACATCTTCTTTTCTTCCTGGGACCCGCTCTATTTTGTGATGTTGGCCACCTTGTTTATGCCACAAATAAAGTTGAAACAGAAATCGAGATCGCTCTCTGCAAAATCGAAGCATGCTGAGGCCGTTCTCTTGTCTTTGTAGAACATTCGTAATACTTGCCGCCGATTGTTATCATGCAACCAGCTCGGATGAAAATAATCAACAGCCGAAGAGTTCTAGAAAAATCACAGCGCGAAACCCGCTCAAAGAGAAACTGTTTGCTTCAAGATAACACATTCTTCCTATCTCTCCTTGCTTATTCTGATATAGCTTGACACAGGTACATACAACTCTTAAAACTTTTCTCTCCCAATGCAATAACCACAGAAGTAGCTTTGATCCTGAGGTCCCCATACTATTCCCTGTCAATGGTATCCTATGTTAACTTCCATTTCGTCTCAAACCCCAAATAAAAAAGCAAAACGCCTTTGCTATGCTGAAATGAGTGAAAATCGCTGACATGCGTGTGTTGTGCAAGATGTAAGTGCCATGAAAATCAAAAGCCCAATCCACAAGAACAAGAACGAAAACGACACAAGTAGTTCCACTCCGTAATTAAATATTACGTTAGTTCGTAAGAGTAGAACAGTAAAAGATAAAAATCGTAAAATGAAGGTGGGTTCTGCTGCTGCTTTGCTGTTCATATGGCACATATTGGGAACCAAAAGCCCATACCAAAGGAACATTATGCTAGCCACAGAAATCGGCGTGAGATTGTTAAAAGGCAATTTTGCTGCCATTATTTAATCGGAATGGCAAAGGACCAAGTGGACCAGGACTCAGCATGGATGATGGTGTCATGGTACCGTCTGCGTGCGCCGAAAGTGTGCTATTGATCGAGTTTAGACCCGAAGATCCAGAATTAGAAGAGAGCGTTCCGGCACGCGACATTGAGATACCACCAGATGAAATCAAGGCGTCGGCTCGCTCAAATACATTCCCAGAAAATGCGTTGGCAAACGACGCACTTTGTGGAGTAGATGGCACAGTTGCCTGGACGGCCGGGCCAAGTGCCGCGCTCTGCGGTGTCATAGGTAGCTGAATGGTCTGGCTGCCGCCACTTCCGACGCTGAGAACACTACCCACACCGCTACCACCGCTGAGTGGGCTTGTCGTGCTCGCCAACAGCGATGACTGCCTCAGCGTATACGACCAAGGTGACCGTAGAATCAACCTCATGGTATCTTTGATGCACTGATGCAATGGTCGAAGCCGCACCCGTGTGTCCAGTGGCAATTGGATTGTGCTGGGAGAGTCACGAATCATACGGGCGAAACCATACCATGCGTCGAAGAAATTGATGCATAGATTCCAGAATGCATCCTGCCACCGCACGCCCGGCTCCTTTAGTTTGATATTAGAGAGTCGGCTCTTCAGAGTCTCGGTGTGTTGGATCGCTATAGCACATTTCCCGAGAAGAATTCGCCAATCCTGCGTGATCTGTTCCGGTGCTCGTTGGGCCATTGCCACACGCAAGGCTGCCGCATACTGGCTGCTTAGGCTGGGCAGCAGACGCAGCGCTACATCAGTCGACTTTTGCAGTGACAGGAAGATCCTCTCGAACATACGGTCTTCCTCGGTGAAGTCGGCAGTCGGAACACCACGGCTGCTCGTTGATGCAAACGACTCACCCGATCGCGGAGTCGCAGAAGTGATTGTTGCTGTTCGGCCGGTCCCGTTAATAAAAGGAATGGGTCCTGGAAGCGGCAATTCGGTAGCAACTCGCAAGTTGCTCGGGTTGTGAGATACACTGCCTGCCCTCACACCTCTCGACACTGCAAGGCCCGGCCGCTCTGCCGTTGGTGTTGACATAACTGACGTGTCCCGGGAGTGCGGAAGTGACGGCGGCAACATCGGCTTGATCGTGTCTCCTACGGAAATGGTGTTCGTGGCAGAACGATCGATCGAGCCGTTCGTGGCCGATTTCCTGTATCCCTGCGATGTAACTGTCCCAGCAGAGGCTACGCGAAGCTCCATAATGCTGTGGTATAATTGCAACAATAACGTGCGCATGTAGCGAGGGTCACCATTATCGAGGAAAAGTTCAACGTTCGCCATGAGAAGCGAGCAAATGTGGTCGTAGGCGTGAAGTAAGGTGACGCAAGCGCGGTGGACGTTTTCGTTCTCCAGATTACTGAGTTCCCCGGCGTCCACGGCTAGTTCGTGACGCTGAATCTCACGCTCTAGCTGCTGAACATGCGAGTTCGTATTGTAGAATACGATTTCGAGACTCGATCGCCGCGCAGTGCCATCATTGGCGAGGCTCATCAGCATCTGAATCATCGGGTGGATCTGGAAGACTGAGTAAAGGACGCCCTTAGCAGCTTCAACTACAGGATCGCAGTATTTGGATTCGCGCCGCCGCTCTGGCAAGATGGAAAGACGGCGGACGTAGATGGGTCGCTGCATGGAGAGTTCAGACATGGGACTGGCTGGACTCTTTGCATCGGCTGCAATCACGGCTTGCCCCGCGGGATTACCCGTCATTGCAGAACCGTGACTAAGGCCGCGATAGTGACTAAAGCGATTGTTCACTTCTATTTCGTCAAGAGTGCCAAGTTCTTGGGCTTTCTTCGATACAATTCCCATCCGTCGAGAACGTTCCCCAGGACGATCGACAGGGCGGTCTCCACGCGGGGCGGGGAGCAATGTAGTTTCAGAGTTGCTTCGAACACGCTCATTAACGCTGCCAATCGTCAGAGGCATGACGCCGGGACGTCGGACGGCCGTGTTCTGCTGAGATAGGCCACGGTAGTGTGAACGAGTTGGGATCGGAGGAGGGCGAGATTGGCCTGGAGAACGCAGATCGCCAACTTCTGCGCCGTTCACTTTGATTGGGAAGCGGCCACTCGTGACACGCTTCGCCGGAAGGAGACGCGGCGGCTCAAGGGGATCTGACGAGTCATCTGTAGGGGTGTCCGAGGTACCGCCCATCGAAATAGAGAGCCCATTCAATGAGGGCCCGCTGCCTGAGCCGTTACTAGAAGACGGGCCGGATGGCGGGCCATTTGCACCAGCACCCGCAGAACCTAGTGCAGGAGCGGTTGCGGCTGCCTCAGCACGTCCGTTAAGCATAGCCTGCTTGAGGAACTTTTTGACATGCGACGTTATTGTCACCTCCGTCACTTCACTCTCTTTCAAGTAGCCTTCGTTGGGCGGGCTGCTCGCCTGTACCTGAAACACTTCAGGTGGCGGAAAGCGGATGGGATTACCGTCAAGCTTTAGCATCTGCAGCGAGGCCATATCAGCCAGACATAGCGGCAGCTCTTCAATGCGGTTCTTCTGTACGGCGAAAACTTTCAAGGAGGTCAACTTGACAATGTCAGGGGGCAAGACTCGGAGTTTGTTGCGTCCTAGATCGAGGATTTCAAGGGATCGAAGGTCGCACAGCTATATACATTGAATTAGGCGTAATACTTCAATAGGGGATTATAGTTGGGAGAAAGTAAATGTGGTGGAGTAGGAGAGGGTGGAATTTAAGAGCAAGGGAGGGAGTCGTGTGACTAAGAAGAAATATCTCAGCGTTGACGTGGCATGCGCGCATATGCTTACAGGAAGAGGAAAGTCTCTTATGTCGTTGTTTCGAACATTGAGATAACGCAGCGAAGAGCATTCGGCAAATCTGGCAGGGAAGCCCGACAACTTATTATGAGATAGTGCGAGCCTGCAGAGAAAGTACGGGTTAGCAGCCGGATTTCATACGGCATAACGATGCAAGTGACACTCGCCAATAAAGGGGGAAAGATGGAGAAGGGCTCTGATTTACCGTTCCAGCTTGTTCATAATGATGTCAACAACCTCGTCAGGCAGCTTCTGGATATTCTTGCGACTCAGGTCGATGGTGAGACCTGGTTTAAGCTCGTTGCTAACATCATTCCCATCGCCGGCTTGCTGATCGGTGTGTCGCAATGCTTCCTTCATCGCTTCGCGAGCGAGGGCGATGACCTGGCTGGCGGCGATTGGCGCCGAGGCTGTCAGGGTTGGGTTGGAAGTGGTGCCGCGCATATTGAGCATGGGTGGCAGAGGCGGAGGTATTGGGATACTAGAGGCAGAGGAAATCCCTGCAGCGGTAGCAAGGTTTGTAGGTAGCGGTGGAACAGGGACGGTGTTGCTGCTCGGAACGGGCACGCGACGACCTTGGGCAGGATTCTCAGGCAATCCTCGAGCGGAGGACTGCGTTGCGGTGCCGAGCGGCAGGCCTGTCCGGTCTGGCCGCTCTAGTCGGTCCATAGCTGATTAGATAGTCGAAGGAAATGATGGCGGAGCAGCGAGGAAGAGGAGAGAGGAGGATGAGCCGCAAGGACCCAATGAAGTCAATCGTCGGTGTCCGATCGCCTGGGCTCTATCGTGGAAAAAGGGCTGGTGACAGATCGAAGAGCAGAATAGATCGAGGCCAAGCGAGTCGCGACGAAAGGAAACTCTAAAAGGGAGCCTTTCGGTAAAGTTTCTGTGACTCGACCCCTTTTCCTTTCAAAATGGGCAAAAGACAGCCCTGTCGCGGCGGCCCAGCTCTTTGTAGATTCCAACAGACAGGCTACAAAGGGCCAGCAGAAAAGAAAAGAAAAAGGCCTGCCTAAGCCTGCAGACAACCGCAGAAGCCCATTCGAGACCAAAAGCTAGACTAAATGACGCATGCGAGTGGAGGGCGTGGCGATGGTCGATAGTCGATGGAATTTAGGGGATACTAAATTTGGGAAGGGGGGTGTGAAGCTGATGCAGCGAGACAGAGAGAGGAGAGGAGAGCAAAGCACCCCAAAAAAAAAATTAAGAATGTGGAGGAGAAGGGCGGCGAGAGACAAAGCGAAGAGGATAAAAGACGAACAAGAGCAAAACAAGACACTCCAAAACGAAGACCAATATTAAGAAAAAACTAGAAACATAAGACGGTTTGACGGGAGAGAGAATTCCTTGCTGGAAGAAAGATCAAAGGAAATAGCGTTGAAGATTTGCCGGAAGAAACGAGCGGCCTGGAAAAGGAGGAAGGGGCACGAAGGGCACCGCAGACAGAGCGCGAGACAGGGAAGGTGCCGCCGTAGAGGCCCAATAGCACCTGTTGGGTAGCAGTTGGCAGTGACAATCAGAAATATAGAGCCTCAGAAGGAAGCAGCCGCGCTGTCACAGGGGAGATAGTAGTACCCATAGAGAAGGTACGGAGCAATACGGAGTACGACGGCGCGAGGAAAAGTACTAGTAAGGGAAACCTTACGACTCGAAAAGGGAAAGAAGGATGGAAAAAAGGAACATTACAAGGGTGACTGACATGCATCCGCTACCCAGAGGCAAAGGAAAAAAAAAAACTCTCCTGCAAAAAAGGGGGCGGGGTGGGGAAAGAGCGAGAGGCTATCGACGCATTCAGAGACAGCTGGACAAGGGGGTTGCGGAAGGACCATAGCGAATAAGGGTGCGGGAGTGGGCGTTCAGTTGTATACGAGTACCTTAGCACGCTTAGGCAGTGGATTTGCACGAGTCCACATGTGGTGTGTATTACAGCTGCTCCATAAGGAGTTCGAACGCACCTACGGGAACAAGCTCTGGCAACTACTGCACTAGCGCACGTTCTGATCCGTCATACTGGGAGAGAACCCGTACGTATGTACGCACGCACAGTGCTACAATAAAAATCCTCTGCCGAGACATGGGTACTCAGCGATACCAAATTGTCGACCGAGATCACTGAGAATTCAAGAAAAAAAAGATAGACAAAAATTAAACGAAAAAAGCCCAATTACCGAAACTGATTTTAGAGGCTTGCCATTCATCTTCCTATCATGCATTATAATCTCGATGCAATCGACCCAGGATGCCACTATGTGCGAGTGATGACCCAAAGACAGTGCGGTAATTCTGAAACACTGTATTCGAGTTTACGTGTACAATGCCCACCAATTTGCCCACCAATTGCCCACAGCGATTCCAGCTGCTAGACGACCTGCTGTCCTCCCCCAGTTTTCCCGTCTTCCACGGATCTCGTTTAGTGTCCTGCAGGTACCACAACGGAGGCTTCGGCCGTCCTAGTAATGGCGTTTCCTGTTTGGGTGGTGTGGTGCGGATGGTGTGAAGGCGGTAGGTCAGAGTGTGAGTTTTGTTTGGACCGCCTGCGTTACGTGTGTCAAGAAAGAGAAGGCGGGGACGTCTCGATGCAGGACGAAGCGCCTCCTTTCTGAAACCTGAAACTTTAAAGAGGTCCAGAAGACGCACCACATGTCTTCCCCAGACACGGACTGCTGTTTTGCTCGTAATTTTTTTTGTTCCCTTTTACTTTCTCTTTGTCTTCTTTTTTCTTTGCATTTTAAGTTTGGCGTCCAACCTTGAAATCCGTCAAGACGGAGAGTTTAAAGTCCATTGCCAGGGCAAGCTCCAGACGAAAGAGAATCGTCTCTGGTTATCTCAGTGTATATCTCATACCGCGGCTCAGCTGTTCGGCCATTGCCGATGCTGGAAGTACTTAGGAAGGCATCATACATATAAAACAAAACGTATAGAATATAAAACAGCCCGATATAGTGGCAGTGCTTTAATTTTTTTTTTTTTTTGTTCCTCTATTGCGGCTGGCGCGGGCCCCGTCATCTACGGTGTTGCTACGGAAGATGAGGGACAACTGGACCTTAAACCTCCCCGTTGGCACATGAAGAAAATTGAGCGGGCACGAGTTGAGTTCTTCAATGCATGGACAACATATTGACCTGGTAGGCTTAAGACAGAGCGATAGCGGCGACATTAAAATACGATCGCGAAATACGAAAGATCACAGTACCAGTGGCGGGAACTGTGCCCCATGTGTGTGCCCTGTTTCTCTCGGATGGCGCTTCTCGTTTCAGAACCCGAAAGCAACAACGTCGGATTGCCAGTATGCCGCCAACCATAGGCACGGCTCACAGTCCCAGGGATCGTCTCCAATTTTCGTTTGCTTGTCGATTGGCCTTATGGCGGCCGTGCTTTTTCGATCAATTCAACGCTTGTCGCGATGAAAAAAAAAAAAAAAAAAAAAACCATTTCGCCGCAGATGAGACCAACACAGTTGCCGCAGCAGAAAGTTGTCATACGTGTAGCTATGTTTGGATTCGATGTAGCGTAGTAGCAATCAAAGGATTGCAGTTTGAGCTGGTTCCAGAGATCAAGCAAGGAGAATCCCGCCGTACACACGAAACAAAACCTTTACACCCTGTAAATTCGTAAAACATTCTAAGCCGCGGTAACATACAGATCCAGCTAACACATCATAAACATCTGAGTTCCTTCATTCGGACCCGTTCCCGTGGGACCCACGCGCGACCGAATCGGCATATTTCCCACATGGCCCTCTTCCCTGCGGTAGCAGCGTGTTAGCAAGCCACCGTCTCAGCTGACGGTTCCATTTTTGGAAGCTCCTTTTGCCAACATAGCTCATGTCCCTCAAGGCAGCCTGTTTGACGCCATTATCTGGATCACCAGAGGTTTTGATAAGGACAAGCATGTGGCACAAATAAGCATACAGCGATATGCGATCATGAGCTGACGAAACAACCTCGGATTGAAAAAGCTGCTGCAACGGTCTTCTGACTCGGCCCTGCTTGCAAGGCTTCCTTGCAGCCGCTAAGGGTAAGGAATGTAGTGAGTCCTATTGCGGAAGACCAGCAGAGTCTTCAGAAGCAAGCTTTCATATGCCTCACGTCTGTCGTTGAACCCATCCTAGCGACATGGTTTTGAGAGGCTCGCGAGAGGAAGTTATGGATTAGCTTGGTAGCTGCTTCTGGGCTAGCAGAAAGTCAGCCCCATGTTGTCGTAGAAGGGCCTTGTTTCGCTCCCACTCCAACCAGATAAGCCCCTGTGCGACGCAGTCCGCTAGGTCGTCGATTTTGCTAAGGACGGTCTGGGGCGCATCGCCGGCTTCCGACGCAGCAGCCGCCTTGCGCGATAGCGTCGTTTTGGGACTCTTTCTTTTCTGCTTTGCGTCCCAGCGCAGCAGGTACGCATCTACCATCTCCCGGACGCTCGCGTCGTAGGCTAGCGGCGGGGTCCCGGCTGGCTGGCCTTGTGCCGGGCGCAGAAGGCTGGCCACAAATGCTTCCTTGACGTCTTTGATGTCCGCGTCTCTGCTGGTCTCCACCGGCAGCCCCCAGCCTGGAAAGCTGCCGCGCAGCAGGAACTGCGAGACGCGCTGCGGGCTGACTGCCTGGATGCTCTGCACGGGGCTGCCGTCGCCGCCATCGCCGCCGCCGCCGGCGCGCCCGTCCAGCTTCTCGTAGGCCAGCACGCCGTGCAGCATCGCCTCCAGCGAGTTGACCCGCACCGTCCACTCGAGCACCGCCGCGCCCCCGCCCGACCGGAAGCGCTGGCGCTCGATGAGCACGTGCGACGGTGCCAGCGGGAGCAGGCGGTCGCGGACCAGGCGCGCGGCCGCGGCCGCCATCACAGGCGGCGAAAAGACCGAAGAGGGCAGCTTCGCCGCCGCCGACGCCATCTTCTCGCTTGTCCCCGTATTCGCACTGCTTCCAGTGCCGCTGTCGCCGCTGCTCTTCTCCTCGCCCCCGATCAGCGACAGGCGCTCCCAGGCTGCCAGCCGAGGCACTGCGGCATCTGGCCCTGCGGAGCTCGGGTTCACCTGAAGCAGGCAGTACGCCAAGTTGCGCACGCCCATGTCGATCGAGAGAATGCGGAGGGGAGACGCGGCCGTAGTTGCGTCTAGGTTAAGACTATCTGCACATTCTTTACCGTCGAGAACAGCCTCTATATCTGCGCGAAGAACAGATTTCGTGCCTGTAGAGCTGCGGCCACATAAGAGAGCGATGTCCCGAAGCGGGCGCAGACCCAGGGGAGGAAGAGATAAGTGTCTCACATCTCCGTTCTCACTGTCGTCCTGGCCATTATTTCTCTTTCCCGTCGCGTACTGGCGCTTGCATACTTGAGCCCGACAGAGACGTCGAGCAGCGATTGGTGTCTGAGGAAGCCGAGTCTGGGCCCGCAATGCCACGCTCAGCCTAGACACCATGGGCGTCAGCAACTTCTCTAATTCTGGTCTTAACAGCCTGTTTTACTTTCGTCAGAGTGATGTAGTTTTATGCTCTGAGATTCCGTCTAGTCGCATTTTGCGTTGATGCATTTAGGAACGTAATCGCATTCTAGTCGCGAGGATATTTCACCAAGCCGCTTTCAAGATCGAACTGTCCAATCAGCAGCGCGCATTTTCTCTTTTCCCTGTTGACCACCAAGAGCATCAACATCATAACAAATTCTTTTTCCATTTTAATGCTTTTGAACAACTATATAAATATAAATGAAGTCAATTCCGCCACCTAAGGCGGAAGAAAAATCGATAAAAGCACATTTCTCAGCTTTATGAGCGCGAGTCTGATAACAGAGTTGCGGATGCGATGTCCTACCCAGGCCTCCTTGCCGATGCTTTTTTCTCCCTGCTATCTAACTCTTCGATCAATGGCAGGCTTGGCAAACTATAGCTGTGGTGATGCCCATTCCCACCTTTGGGCAGCCTCACCTGCTATGCCATCATCTATACTATCTTCTACGCCGTCATTTATCTTTTGCCAAAGCCGCCTCACGCTCCCCAGTCCGTACTCAGGCTTGCTGAGCGAGGTAAGAAATCTTCCGTTCTCCTGGCATTTCTGAGCAGGCCAATCCCACGAAGACGGCAGCTGAAGCGAGTTTAACTTGTGGTATGTCGCGAGTTTTACCGTCCACAAGTTGTCGAGGCCCCACACCGTAACTTTGGTTGCATAGTCGGTCATGCATGTCCGGCATGACCGAAAGGTAGTTCCGGTATCGAGTCGCGGATATGAAGGAGCTAATCGTGCGAACAGAGCCAAATCTGCGGTGTACTCTAAATCGGTCAAAAACGGCCAACTGTCGGAGCCTGTACCCCACAGATGCGGACAGATACGGGATTTGCGCCAGTCCGATATCATTTGCAGCAAGCTCAGCGGTGTCCCACGACAGAGGAAATTCACGGTCCACGTGAGCAAGAACTCGCCATCCACGATACGGATACTCCAACAAACTCTCGTTCTCATATGGTTGTTTTGCCGGTCCCGGAGGATGGTGACGAGCTCTGCGTCGCTTTGGTGAATCGCAAGCATGAGGAGTCCGCTGCTGCTAAGATACCGGAAGGTTGCTCGAGACGCATCCGGGTAGCATGCATTGCAGACCAGTCCCTCTCTCGCTTCCAGCGGGTGTTCGCAAAAAGGTGCAGTCGTAGGATATTTGATGATACACTTGTCCTTATGCAGCCTAATGCAGTGTTCGCAGGTATGCGAGCCCGGCATGTCCTTCCCTATAAGCGCCAGGATGCGAAGCTTTTCCTCTCGCGTGCGCATTGCGGGTTCCACGGCAGCATTGTGGATATGCTTACGGCAGCTATATAGCTTCCAGCATGTCAGAATCACAGCAACGATGGAGGCGTTATCGAGACATTCCACAACGAGCAGCAAAATCTCGAGCGGCAGCTCAGAGAAACGCAGCTCATGTTTCAATAAATGTGCGCCCTCCCCCATTCTTCGAAGTAGGAACTTGGTCGTCTGACTTGGGTGAAGGAAAAGAGTCAATAGTAGAAAACGATAAAAGTATGAGGCGCACGAGAGTGATGAGATTTTTCAAAAGGCACACACGATGAGTTTAACAGGGAAGTGAATGCGAGTCCTACGAAGATGTTTGTATGCTTCAAAACATTTACACTCATGTATGAGACGCTATAAAATAAAGAATTTTTGAGAATTTTTGACATTTTTTTAATCTTCCTCGCACATTTTGCTCACACCGTGCGCTCAATAAAAGTTACTTTTGAGATAATTCTACGATATCAGTATACAGTGTTGCCAGCAGGTCAAGAAACTTGTTCTGACATTGTTAATCTGCCATTCCGATAGCCACAAATTACCATACTGTAGGCAGGCCAAAGCACATTGGGGCGTTGCTTCTCTTTGCACAGCTGCTCTACTTGGTCATCATTCTCATCATGATCGCATACACCACCGACCCCAGAATAAAACTATTCTCCAGCTAGGCGCTGTAAATCGATATCTATCGCACAAATGATACGCCGCTCGTCGGTAGACTTACAAGCTAAACCAGGCACATAGACGTTGAGTTGCTGTGAATAACGTTCACATCATGCAGCATTTGTAGAGTTTCTGTGGCCTGTATGGTCTAATGGCGTCAAGTAGCATCTCCTGGTCGTGAGATGCGATGGGATTTCCCTGTAAATAACTAGAAAAGTCAGTGGAAAGAGGAAATGGCATCGTTTAGATGAATTAACTTCAATCTTTTCCGTTTAGGCATATTCGAATGATGCATCTTAAACAAACACAACAAGTACAGAAGACGATCACCCAGAGTCGTGAAAGGATAAAATCCTGTCAGTACAGGACCACACCATGCATAGGATGGTGTCTAATACCGACTCGTATAATCATGAAAATGGGCACTGCTTCAGCTATTCTACGAGAGACCACCTGTGAGAGCATATATGTCAATGCCAGTCTTGTCTTGGGCTACAAAGCGGTGAGATTGAGAAAGGCCATAGAATTTTCTTTGGGAGCGCAGTTCAACTGACGGTGTAACACAGATGGTGCATGGCGACTTGGAAATGCAAATAATACGAGAGCCTGCAAATGAACGTCCCGAGTTGGAGCGCTGTTAACCGAGGCATGGCGAATGCTACGGAAAATGCATTGTCGTCTGCAAACGACGATTCTCTCATCACCGCTGTTTCTGGAATTTGGAATATATTCGTAGAGGTTTCCAATTTCTAATTGGCTTGATAGCAGCGATTGATTTCTTCTATCATCTTTGCGGCTCTAATTTCTCAGAGTAACAGATAAAAGATTCTCTGATGGAGCTCACGATAGCACATGCAAAGTAACACTACCGATGGTATTTGAAATAAGAAAAATAAAAACTGTACTTGACTTGTCAATAACGATATATCGCTTTCAAAGTGGGTTCTTCAATTCCTCGGTCGAATCGTAGATTTATGAAATAAGGCTGCTTCTCTGTTTGATGCGGTGCGGATCGCTGAAGGAAGATCTGCAAGAGGAAATAAATATTACTCAGCGAACTGCGGACGAGTTCGCACCGGCCTTTGGGTCCTCAAGAGATTCCTCATCTGTAGGACCATTATTAGTCGGCAGGAAACAAGGGAGACCAAAAGAGACGGTGTTTGTTCGGTCCAGCACGCGCGACTCTCGGGGAAGCCCGTCCTCGTGTCAGCGTTGTTTTGTAATACTACTGAGAAGGAATATGGAATTGCCTCCCTGGCCTGCCCAGCTGCTGCACCCCAAAAGCCCAGTGTGGGTGGCATTGGTCGCTGTCATTCTGCTATCTTCTAATACACCATTACTCTAGTTCGTCATATTAGAAATACAACCACAAGGCGACGGCGGGACAGTAGCCACTCTTAGTCCGCCAATGATATATATACGACAAGGCGCCACATAGCTCTACCCCACTATCTCAAATATCGTCAGCGTCGATTTGACTGTTGCGATAGTCGACCCCCCATCCCCCATCCCCCCAAGCTTGGTAGAACCAACAATAGCAACATCAGCCAGTAAAAATCTTACTCTAACGTATTCCCGCAGCTTTGGGACTCGTGCAGCCCATACCTCCTCTGTCTTGCAGAGCTTCCTTCCCTATATAAACCTAATCCCCCCCCCCCCCTCCAAGCCTATGCGGGCGTTTTCCTCGTCGGCACGAGCTCTGACTTCTCGCTCGCTGTTTTCGTCTGTGTCTCGGACGTCTTCATCGTCTTCGTCTGCTTCGTTTTCTTCGCTTGCTTCACGCCCCTCTTCCGTCTCTCAGCTCTCTCTCGCTGCGGCATTGGCATTCCCCGCCGTGCCGTCCCTCACCACCACCACTACGCCAGCCCCCGCTCGCCTGGCGTCCCTGTCTAGACACCTGTCCACCTCGGCCCGCACCATGGCGCCCATTACCAAGGAGACCGACTACCTGGTCATCGGCGGCGGAAGCGGCGGCCTGGCGTCGGCGCGCATGGCCGCCGGCAAGTACGGCATCAAGGCGACAATCGTCGAGGCCGCGCGCCTGGGCGGCACGTGCGTCAACGTGGGCTGCGTGCCCAAGAAGGTGACGTTCAACGCGGCGGCCATCGCCGAGGCGCTGCACGACGCCAAAGCCTACGGGTTCTCGGTCGAGCAGACCAAGCCGTTCGACTGGACCACGTTCAAGACCAAGCGCGACGCCTACGTCAAGCGCCTCAACGGCATCTACGCCCGCAACCTGAACAACGACAAGGTCGAGTACGTCGCCGGGTGGGCGCGCCTGCTGGGCCCCAACGAGGTCGCCATCGCGCTCAACGAGCCCGACGCCCAGGGCAACAAGGAGGTCGTCTACCGCGCCAAGAAGATCCTAGTCGCCACGGGTGGCCGCCCTGCGGCGGCGCCGGCCATCCCCGGCGCCGAGCACGGCATCGACAGCGACGGCTTCTTTGAGATTGCCACGCAGCCCAAGAAGGTCGGCATCGTCGGTGCCGGCTACATCGCCGTCGAGTTCGCCGGCATGTTCAACGCGCTGGGCACGGAGACGCACCTGTTCATCCGCCACAACACGTTCCTGCGCACATTTGACCCCATCATTCAGGAGGGCGTCACCGACAACTACGACAAGCTCGGCGTGCACCTGCACCGCAGCACGCAGCTGACGCGCGTCGACAAGGACCCGGCCACGGGCAAGCTGACACTGCACTACGGCGACGGCCAGTCCGTCGCCGACGTCGACCACCTGATCTGGGCCATCGGCCGCACGCCCCTGACCAAGGACATCGGCCTCGAGGCCGCCGGCGTCGCCCTCGCCGACAAGGGCTACATCAAGGTCGACGAGCTGCAGAACACGTCCGTGTCCAACATCTACGCGCTCGGCGACGTCACCGGCCCCGTCGAGCTGACGCCCGTGGCCATCGCCGCCGGCCGCCGCCTGGCGCACCGCCTGTTCGGCGGGCCCGAGTTCGCCACCCTACACCTCGACTACACCAACATCCCGTCGGTGGTGTTCGCGCACCCGGAGGTGGGCTCGATCGGGCTGACGGAGCCGCAGGCGATCGAGAAATACGGCAAGGACAACGTCAAGGTGTACAAGACGAGCTTCACGGCCATGTACTACGCCATGATGGAGCCCGAGGAGAAAGGCCCGACGGCGTACAAGCTGGTGACGGTTGGCCCCGAGGAGAAGGTGGTGGGCCTGCACATCCTGGGCCTGGGCAGCGGCGAGATGCTGCAGGGCTTCGGCGTGGCCATCAAGATGGGCGCGACCAAGAAGGACTTTGACAACGTCGTCGCCATCCACCCCACAAGCGCAGAAGAGCTGGTGACGCTGAAATAGATGCGGGAAGATCAGCACGAAGAGGTCGTGCGCCCGTTTTATGGAACTATAGATTTGAGCTAATGAGAAGGAAAGCAAAAATAACATCAAGAGAATTTACAAATGCAGGGCCATTATCCCCATGGTGCCATTGTTAGTTCCCTCCTAAATGTGAAATGCCTATTCGGAAGATATTCCCTCTTTGCGGCAGGTGGTAAGACCGCGGATGTAGGCCTCGAGGAACGCGAAGTGACAACAAAGAGGAACGATGTGGTGACATGAAAGGTCATACGCTTATTGCATAAGCAGAGCTACCAAGTCAATCTAGTTGCGCGAGGGCAAATATGAAAGAGCGGAGAGAATAGAGATGTTTCCAATGCGCGTGGCCCCATCCGCTCGTATTCGCACACAGTGAACCTTCCTCTCTTGTCGTCTCACTCTCCAACCATGTCGCACGGCGGGAAGAGCCAGAGAGGTTTAATTAAAACAACATATTTCACCTTTGGACTCTTTGTCAGCCTCGTAGATACAGAGTCCGGAAGCTGTCGGCTTAGCTGAAGTTTTCCGGCTGCATGTTCTTCCAAGACTAGTCGGGAAGTTCTCCGACCCGGTCCCGTTCTGCAGGGGGGGCATTGGAGGTTTGGGGGCCGCTTTCTGATTCGCTCTGGGTCATAACAGCTTACTAAAGACTTGCGCGGACCGTTTCCATTTTATTTTAGTTCGTGACCTCGCTGCCTATCTAGCTTAGGTAATAGGATAAGGACTAGCCAACATCGTTAGCATCTTTCATCTACTACATACATACGTGCGTCATATTGCATAGTTTTGGTGAGCATTTGCGATATCATCAAAGCGGAAGGCGACCTCCACTATGGAGAGTCCCGCCAAAGAAGCTCAGGCTTCAGAAGTCTCCACTCCGGGAACAGCAACACTACGCAGCATGGTTGGCGATGATGGTGACGAGACCCTTGAGCTGAACGAAGTACCCAGCGAGTTCAACAAGGCGCTCTTCCGTAATATTCGAAAGTTCGACGTAAGCTCATTTCCATACATGCTGCCACCCGGCATCACTGATGCGGCCTCGAGACATTTCCAGCCTGAGCAGAAGCGGGATTTTACTACCCTCTCACTCAAACCTGATCACGAGAATAGGCCGCTATGGATTGATGGTTGGGGAAAGCTGATTCTCGAGAGCTTTCATCCTTTGGCACCCCGGGCTCAGGACTTCTTGATCACGATTGCTGAACCAACATCGAGGCCGATTTTCATTCATGAATATCGACTTACGACACATAGTTTGTATGCGGCTGTCTCGGTTGGCCTTAATCCGAAGGACATTATAAACACTCTCGATCGGTTTTTAAAGAACGAGATACTGACCAGCGTAATCGAGTACATTACACAGTGCGGTAAGAGCTATGGCAAAGTGAAGATGGTTTTGAGGGACAACAAGTATTTCGTAGAGACCATAGATTTGGACGTACTGACAATGCTGCTTAAAAATCCTGAGATCGGTCCGTGCCGAGTCCAGGGGGCAGAAAAAGTTGTTATAAGCGTTCCGACAATGGCCGGACTTACGATCGCCGGAACGAAGGAGGCTGCTGGTGTGCGCGAGGTTGAGGAACTAGACAAGTTCAAACTCAAGCAGGACCGGTTTGGACCAGACCCGATAGAAAAAGAGGTTCAAGCGGTGGTGAATGACGACGATAATGACGACGACCATCCTGTCACTCATGCTTTCCAATTCAAAGATGAGACAGTGGGCACAGTAGCGCAGCGATGTCTAGAGTTACACTACCCGACGCCCGAAGAGTACGATTTCAGGAACGATTTTCTCAATGCAAATCTCGAGATTGATTTACGACCAACAACTCAAATTCGACCTCATCAAGAAAAGAGCCTGAGCAAGATGTTCGGCAACGGCCGTCGAGGCGCAGGGAAAGGACAGAAAAATTACGCGGATATCGCGGGCGTAGCTCAGAGGCCCGTAATGTTCTGCCACTCATCATTGCTTTGGTCCCTGAACACCGTTCTGATCTCTATGTTTATTTCTGTTTTGTAGTTCTTCGAGTTACCTCATCGTCTCTCGCCAGCAGCCTACCTGCATCTCCGTAAAAGATTCGCTATGCTTAGACCTGACATTCACTGGTTCTTATCTACGCAGGTCGCAAGTTCGACCTAGGATTTGATAGCCAGAGGTGAAGCTACTGGTACAATACTCTTACATAACCTTTTAATATACATACTTGATGAGAGTGATTCAAGCGTCCAGAAATTGTCGCTAGTAGAGACGACGTCTGGCCTCTAGGGTGGCGACATGTACTTACGCCCTTTGGGTGGAGTCTGCTGTCTCCACCGTAAGATGACCCCAACGACCGCGAAACTGAAGCGCGCTCCCAACTGCCCCTCCCCTCGAGCCGCCGCAAAGCGTTCTTCGTACTCGTACTCGTAGACCGCCGCATTTTGTATTAGCTAAGAACCACGGTATTTATTTTTTCCCTCTTTTCTCTCTCTCCCAATCTCTATCATATATATATGCAACAGCTCCGTCCTTAACTTTGTCTGCTTCTTCATGTTCAAGCAAGTTGCAGCACGTTTCCTTCCAGTTCTCTCTCGAACTTCTACGTTGTCCCTTAGCCAATTCCCTCTTCCACGTCTCTCAATTGCTTTCGCTTCTCAGCCTCCCACCCTGTCATCCCGATTCTCTTCCACTATGTCTGCGACTCCTGTGTACACTACTGAGGCGGCATTCCGTGAGTCTCCCCTAGCTGTCGATGTTCTCCTGTCGCATACCTCCGTGCTGGTCTGTTGTCCACTGCTAACCATCATGTCTCTGAAGCTGCCGGTCCTTACGTAAGTCCTCTGCGCCGCGGCCGGTCGCCGCCGAAGTCATTTTGAGCCGCTTGCCTTATACATTGGTCTCCGTTCTCTCTCTCTCTCTCTCTCTCTCTCTCTAATACGCATTGCTCTGCCTTTAGTCCCAAGCCATCAAGACTCCTTTTGCCATCTTCTGCTCGGGCCAGATCCCCGCCGATAAGGACGGCAACCTTGTCGAGGGTACCATTGGTGAGAAGACTGCCCAGTGCATCAAGAACCTCGAGGCTGTTCTCACGGAGGCCGGCTCGTCGCTGTCCAAGGTGGTCAAGGTCAACATCTTTATCGCGGATATGGGCGATTTCGCGGTATGTGCTTCCAATTGGATTTCGGGCACCTCTGCCCCGCCCCCAATCTCTCCCCCTCTCACCTGGAGCTCGTTTTCTGCTTCTTTTGTGCTTCAATTCCTGATCTAGTGCTAATTTTTATGGCAATTCCTAGAAAATGAACGAGGAGTACGCTAAGTGGTTCACGCAGAAGCCGGCACGCAGCTGCGTCGCCGTCAAGACGCTGCCCAAGAACGTGGACGTCGAGATTGAGTGCATTGCGCTGCCGTAAACGGGCAACAGCTGTTAGGGTGACACAAAGTCGGGCCCGGCACGGGCACAGCTTCAGAATACACTCCGATACTCAAATATAGCAAAAAAAAATATGACAAAAGCTTCCTGGCTTGCGTGCTTACTCTGTGTCGAGTTCTTTTGTCCTGTCTCTTCCCATTGCCTTCCCCTGTAGTGATGTCACCGCGGGGTTCCGAAGCCCCCCCACCTAATTTTTCTTTCCCTCCGCCCAAGAAACCCAATTCACTGGAGCCGCCCCGTATTACGGTAATACGCGTATTCGTAGCCAGCTCATTCAGTAAGCATAACTCGACCTTCATTTCTTTGTCGCCTGTTCTGCCGCGCGGTCCGTTCGGAAACGCCCTCCTCTTCTTATTTTGATTTATCACGGTTCTCCTTTGCATCTTCTTTGTTCGCAATCATTTCCTACTTCCTCAACTGAAACAACACAATTTCTCCATGCTTCATCATTCAACATGCCGTCGCCTCCTTCGGCCACCGCTGCGTCGCGGAGGGACCAGCCTCCCGCCCAGTCCCCACTCTACAAGGTGAGCATGTGTGCAACGAGACACCGGGCTGCTGCCGTCTACATATGGTGTAATAAGCTGGCTGCAAATCAAGAACAGGTCTGCTAACGAACGTCTCCTGCATCTGTTCTCAGGCCGTCATGACGCCAATCATCTTCATCTCGTTCCTTGTTTCCCTCGCCTGGGTAGAATTCCGCTATTCTCTGCTGCGCAGCCACTCGCACAGCCAGCGTCTACAACAGAACGGCTCCCGTGGAGGAGCCGGCAGCGGGCAGCAGGGCAGCAACGGCTGCTCGCGCCGCATGCCCGCGTGGCTGCACAATCTCTTGTACCGGCGGCAGCCCTACCGCTACGTGCTGGTGAAGAACAACACCTCTACCAGCACGACAGACAAGGCGGGCGCGGCCGGCTCTGCCGCCCAGGACGGCGATGACTGCTCCTACTACCACAGCATGCAGCGCAAGCTGCTCAAGATGGAGACGACCGAGGCCTTCCGCATCCGCACGACGGTGCTGTTCGTCATGGGGCTGATCGTAGCCAGCGGCATCTGGGTGGTCGGGCTGGCTGCGCGGTGGGCTGTCCAATTGGTGTGGTGGGTGTGAGAGACGTCCGAAGAGGACAGAAGTCGATGGCAGGGAAACACTCTGAAAAAAGAGAAGGGGTGGCGGAGCACGATCGTACTTGAGACGCAACTTCAAGGGACCCCTTTGACGCGTCATAACCAATCTGGACAGAACAAGAATGAGGCTGCCTAAACACGGCCAAGAAGATGCACACACTATAAGATGCATAGAAAAGAAGAGTGATGAAAGGCTCTTATTGTGGAACGGCTTGGTTGCGTGTAGGTGACCTTGGCTGGTAATCCCCAAGGTCTAGTTGGTTCGGGTAATCCTTCTTAAGGCGCGGCTAGATAAGAGCTACCTGCATGGTGGAATTCTGGTACATGTACATATCTTACGGAGTACACGTACCTTCAGGTAGCCGCCCCTGTAAGGGACAGCGCCATTGGCATTACGTGTATTACGCATTCGCTGTTTCTTCGTTCCCCCCGTCCCACTTTCCAGTTCCAGCATTTTGCGAATTAGTGCAGACAAGGCAAACTTTCCCCACAACATTTCCCCTTCCACTCCACGGCATACAATGGGTAGCATCTTCAAGAGAGTAACAAATTGACCTGACGATAATGACAAGAACTGTCTGTGGAAGGGCGTCCATCGTCAGCATGTGTATTATACTTTCATTTGGAGGCGCCCAATTTAAATATGCTGCGTTTATGTTACAGCCTTTCTAATTGTTACGCCGACCGACGCCATCGGCTTGAATTCAAAACTCCGCTCCGCTAGCAGATTCCAGCTCGCTCAAAAGGACATGTGGGTGTTTGGCGGACTCGCCTACGACATACGAGCACATGCATTCATTTGGTCAAGATGATGCAAAGCTTGAGCTCTAGATGCTGAGTCTATCAAGCTGCTTTGCCTCGATGGGGGAGAACGGCATTTAAAGATTGTAATGAAAAGGCCGACGGGATAGCAAAGCTCAAGCACGCAAAAAAAGAAGCCTGGTTTCTGTTCTGCGGTCAATGGTGGGAAATCCCAGGAGCGGCTCACATTCAAAACTCGTACACGTATTACTTCGTGCACCTATCTAAGCGACCACGGGTGTGTGGGTTTTCGGGGAGTTTTCCTTTGCTTGCGTCTCTCCGCTCCGTTTTACCCAGGCGGGGGCTCTGCGGCACTATTCCAGTTCTAGCTTCCGTCACAAGCTTTTAAGTGTTCTGTTGGAGTGTTTTTGGATTTCTTTAAAGTTCCTCCGTGGCCTTCTCAATACCGCTTCTTGTTTTCGGCCTTGCGCAACGCTGTTCTGTGTTGTATTGGAGCCTTTCTGTCCAAGAAGCCTTCGGCAGCCAATTGCCAGATCGACAGAAATTGGCTCTGAAACAGTCCACCCTTGTCCATGGAACGTATAAAAAGAGAGCTTGGAGCAAGTTTGTACATCGATTGATTCGGCATCGCTTTAAAGCATCTCAATAGTTTCTCTGCTTTATTGTGGCAACATCAAGCTTTGCACGGCGCCTCACTTGTCTCTTTCGACTACGGTTTTATTGTCTCTCTAGGGTCCTCGTTCTAACTGTCTGTTTGTGTCTTACGGACCTGGCCATGTCACTTCCTCACCGACCCGTCGCCGTGGCGTCGCTAATCGCCGCCTATGGAGCGACGGCCTATTGGCGCCGGTCTGGCGCTACAGGCGTTGCCGGTGCCGATGCTCTCCCACTCTCGTTCTCCTCTCTTGTCTCTTCTTTTGTCTACTTTGTGACGGCCTTTGTCGCCGCCTACATACTGCAGGCCGTGGTCTATGGCCTCTGGTCCATCTTCCTCTACCCGTTCTACTTCTCGCCTTTGCGCCATCTCCCGCAGCCAACCGACAACAAGTTTCTGGTGGGACAATGGTCGAAGATAACGCGAGAGGAGACGGGCAAGCCGGCTCTTGAATGGTAAGCGGTGTGCGGCGTTGTGAAACCCCCATCCGTTCTCTCTCCTTTCCCCAGATTGCACAATACACATACACACACTTAATATGCGCAACTTTCTGACGCCTCCGCCAGGATCAACTCCATCCCCAACAATGGGCTCATCCGCTATCTCGGCCTCTTCAACCAGGAGCGCTTGATTGTCACGCAACCAAAGGCCCTGGCCGAGGTCCTGGTGACCAAGAACTACGAATTCACCAAGCCAAAGTTCATACGTCAGTCGCTGTCACGCATCCTCGGCGTCGGCGTCCTGCTGGCCGAGGGCGACGAGCACCGCTTCCAGCGCAAGATGCTCTCCCCGGCCTTTGCTTTCCGCCACATCAAGGACCTGTACCCGGTCTTCTGGCGCAAGGGCCGCGAGAGCGTCGTGGCCATGCGCCGGCAGATGGCGCAGCGGCAGCAAGAGATCAAGGCGCAAGCGGCGCGGACTACCAATCTTGCAACCGCAGCAGCGGGTGGCGAAGCCGGTGCCGACGCCGAAGCGGGCAAGGCCGATTGGGCAGTGGCGGCTGCAGCGTCGCCGTTCGCCATCGAGATCGGCAACTGGGCGTCGCGCGCGACCCTCGACATCATCGGCCTGGCCGGACTAGGCCGCGACTTTGGCGCCCTGCAGGACCCCAACAACAAGCTGACCGCCACCTACCGCACCGCCCTGAGCACGGGCGGCCAGGCCCGCCTGCTGGGGCTGCTGAGCCTGGTGCTGCCGCGCTGGCTTGTCACGTCGCTGCCCATCCGCCGCAACCACGAAATCATAGCCGCCAACCGCTTTCTGCGCGAGACTTGCGACGACCTGGTCCAGGAGAAGAAGGCGAAGCTGCTGGCACGAGAGGACGCCAAAAAGACGATGGCCGCGGATCATGGAGCCGCCGCCGCCGACGTCGACATCCTGTCCGTCGCCCTTGAGTCCGGCGGCTTCTCCGACGCCAACCTGGCCGACCAGCTGATGACCTTCCTGGCCGCTGGCCACGAGACCACCGCGTCCGCCATGACCTGGGCCGTCTACCTGCTGAGCGTGCACACCGACGTCCAAGACCGCCTGCGCGCCGAGATCCGCGCCAACCTGCCGCCGCTCGGCGACGACCTAGACGACTCCGCCGCCGCTGCCGCCGCCGCCGCGGACGCCACATCCGTCGACGTCGACCACGTCCCCTACCTGCACGCCGTGTGCAGCGAGATCCTGCGCGTCCTCGCGCCCGTGCCCATGACCATGCGCGAGGCCGCCGTCGACACCACCATCCAGGGCCAACGCGTGCCCCGCGGCACCCGCATCATGCTGGTGCCCTGGGCCGTCAACCGCAGCCACGACCTGTGGGGGGCCAGCGCCCTCGACTTTGACCCGGAGCGCTGGATGCGCCCCGGCGGCCCGGCAGCGGCGGTGTCCGCGTCCAGAGACGACAGCCTCTCATCCTCCTCCGCCTCCGCCGCCTCCAACTATTCCTTCATGACCTTCCTCCACGGGCCGCGCAGCTGCATTGGCATGCACTTTGCACGCGCCGAGTTCGCCTGCCTGCTGGCCACCTGGGTCGGCCGCTTCGAGTTCCGCCTGCAAAACCCGGCCGAGCAGGACCTGTCCAACATCAAGATCCAGGGCGCCGTGTCGGCGCGGCCCAAGCACGGGATGCACGTCTACGCCACACCCGTGGATGGGTGGTAAAGGAAAAAGGGGGGGGGGGGGGGGGGGGGGGGGGGGGGGGGGGGGGGCGAAGCGCCAAAATGGACAAAGAGGGAGAAATTGAGACATTCTTTGACCCTTTTCTCTCTCCAATATGGCTTCTGCTGTACTATTATTTTGCTTGGAGGTCAGATTGCGAGCCTGCCAACGCTTGGGACCGTATAGATGGCGGACTCTTAGCAATCCCTCCTATCGCTTGCTGGCTTGCGTCTGTCTGCGACCCTTTGTTGGGCTGTGCTAGGAGTCTGAGCTTTGTTTTGTAGAGTCTCCTTGCAGCGATGGCATCTGCTGGCAGGGGGACCTTTTCCGTACACAAACTCATATCCTGTGCTACGAGGGCCTGGAGTCCGCTCAGCTGTTGGCTGCTTTCCTGTTCAGTCTATAATATCCCATCTTTAAGCATGCGTTTGATTGGACTTATTCTGCGGAACACAAGTAAATGGCCAAGGATAACTCGGCCGCTTTGTGGAGAACAGGAGGCGGGTTTACTTTTTTTTTTTTCTTCTCAAGTCCACTGCTGCTTTCAATATGCAAATCATTTTGAGTGATTGATTGCTTTTTTATGCAGAAGAAGAGGAGTGAAGAGGGGGGGCATTGAAGATGTCCGGGGTAGGCCGTGCTCACTGAAACAAACAGAAACAAACGGACTATTTGTGGGTGAGCTTGGTATTATTGGCAACCCGGCATCACAGTAGTACACGGGTCTATCCTGTACACCACTGCGTTTGCAAACGGCGAGAAACATGAAACAAAATTATCACAACAGGGCAGAGGGCAGGGGAACAGCAGGGGATAGTGAAGGGAAAGGGGAAGAGGCAGTGTTATAGAAAGACATGACGGGCATGATTTGATTCTGAACTCTCGACTCTTTGACCTTTTTGACCTCCCCCCTCCTCCCCTCCTCTCGTTGTATCAATAACGGAAAAGAGCGGGCCTATACTATAACATAAAATGGCATGTTATAATATGTTTCAAACTTTAATTTATCGACTTAACAAGAAAGGCTCTGTTCTCTGTTCTGTGAAAGTGCTTGCAGACAAGGCTTTCCGGCAGGGTTGTCAAAAAAAATGTCAAAGAGCCAACAAAAATAAACGTCAAAGTGTCTGCAGTTCATGATAGATTTAGACAGCGCCCCGTGCGCACCGCTTCCCCCTGAAGAAGCAGACATAGCTAAAAGAAAACGAGAGGAAATAAAGGGCCAATGCAATTAAAATCTTGGATAGCTCTGAAATACCCAAAATTGGAGGGATCTTGGACCGCTGGGCATCCCGAGCAATTGGGCAAATAGATTGAGGGTGTGAAAATAAGACGAAAAGCACAGAGGCCAGGAGACAAAACACACGATGGCGAAAACAGAAGAGAGAGGATTTGAAAATGTTAGCAAGGAGAAAGAGAGACAGTCGTCATGAAATAGAGCACGAGTGTTCGTTGCAAGACAAGACCAAATAGGGAGCTCGCGCCAGCGGGAACCACTTAGGAACCGCAACCGCAAGGGGACTATCACATTTAAATTGACAAGGGCGAGAGCCAATTCGACAGTTGTCCGATTTGGATCGTCTTCACTACCCCATTTTCATATTGCCTCTCTGAAGTGAAACAGAAGGGAGCCCTGATCAGCTTCGTTTAGCAGTCTGGCAGTGGATATTGAAGCCAGGGATGAAAGGTGCGAAAGGCCGCCGTAAGGCCCGCTCGCATTGTTCTGAAGAAGAAGAACACAGACCAGGTTTGAAGTTGGTTGCCGGTTCAGTTGCCTCGAGGAAAGAGTTTACAGAGCACAGTGCCATAGACATCAGAACGTTTGAGACGAAGAGGGCGCGTAATGTTAAAACTTTGGATATTGTATGATGAACTATGGAAATGGAAAAATAAGAAACTGTTTCCTAGTTCAAGGAACTTGTTAACCGGAATAAAAAAGAAAAAGAATAAAAAAGAAGCCGTAGTGTATATGCATATGCCAGATAACCCCAAAAAATTCCTATCCGTGATATACGATCACCCGTGACCCATTGACCATAAATAAAAGAAATTATAGGTAATACAAAGGTAGTTATACAAGAAGAAGAAAAAAAGGAGAAAGAAAGAACTAGTTGAAGGGCATCCCAGAGGGGAAAACAGCTACCGCCATGTCCCATGTAGTTTGCTTCGCCGATTCCTTGGCCCGGTCGTCTTGAGGCCGATTTCGCCGTGTAGCATGAGGCTCTTCCAACGCCGGCCCAGGCTATGGCGGTCCTTCTTGCCCAGAGTGCGCGCACAGTCTTGCCATTCAGTCTTGCTTAGCTTCAGCTTCTCCAACACGAGCTCCACTAGCATGCGGTCTTCTTCAGTGCTCCACGTCTCGCCGTCTGCCTCCACGTCCACATCTGCATCCGCGTCCACATCAGCGGCTGTTCCTGGGTTGAGGTTGCTGCTGCTGTCGTCTGGAACGCCGTCGGCATGCAATGTATGGAAATCACTGCGCTCCAGGCCCAAGGGTAGTGATTCTGGTGCAATGCGGGCACGCTTGGGTGTCTGCGGGCGCAGAGACAGGGTAGATGGAAGTGATGCGGGCTCTAGCATTGCTGGCGCAGATACTGGATCGAAAGGGTCGGCTGGTAGCAAGAAGGACATCGTCGCAGCCCGTGCTCTTGTGGCAAAGGGCGAAGAGGCGGAGGAGGATGGGAAACGGCGCATAGGGGAGGGTGCGAGGAGAGGGAAACCAGATGCGAGCTCGCTGGAAGCGTTGTTTTCCACCTCGGCACTCTCATAGGCGTTAGCACCCTCCACATCTGCGTCGACCTCCACTTCGACCTCCACGTCGTCGTTGCGCCCCATGTCATCGTCCACTGCCCGCCGCCGCTTGTTCAGAGCGCGCGGGGGCTGGGCGCGCTTGACTATGCGCTTGCGCCCGACAGCAGCGCCGGCCGCCAGGGAGATTGTAGAGTTGTTTCCGTTGCCAGAGGTGCTGGTGCCGCTGTGGTCGCCACCACCGGCCGCGCCGACTTTGCGCGACCGCAGGCGCAGCTTCATCTGCGACGGCGCATTGGCAAGCGGCGGAGTGGGCAGCAACTCCTGGTGCTGCTGCGGTGGCGTAATTGGAAGAGAGGTAGCCGGCGACGCTGACAGCAGGGCCTGCAGGCTGCGACAAGTGTTGAAGAGGTTACCCAAGGCATTTGGAGGTGACATCTGCGGAGGGCTGGCAGGCGGCGAGGCCAGTGCCAGAGCGGCGGTGACGGCAGACGTGGGCTGGGCACGCGCTAGCGGCGCAAACGGAGGCAGAGGGGACTGCGACTGCTCGCAGGCGAAGCCCGGAAGTAGCATGATAGTGAGAAATCGGAATGCGATCTAACGGTTTGGTTGACGGTCGTGGCAGCGAAGATTTGCGCGGTATGCGACGGAATGCAAGAAGAGTCGCAAAGCTAGCGAGAAGGCGGCAATTGCGAGAATGCGACGACTTTGCGCCACAAAGGTTGTAGTACCAAAGCAAAAATGCGTACGGTAGTCGAAGGGGAACTCGAGTAGGACTCTTATCAGACAGATGGAATGAACAGAGAATGGTGAAGGTCAGGTTAGGATCGTGACGAAGAATGAAGGGCTGGCTTGCCTTGGAAGAGAGGAAGGGGGAGAGGAGGGTATAATAAAACGAGCCGGGTACGAGAGGGAAAGTCAGGAAAGAAAAGAAAGAAGAGGGCCAATGGCGGTCTGATGACGGGGCGGACAAGCTCCAGTTTAGTGCAGTTAGAGCACTGAGGGTGGTCTATAATGGAGGGAAGACGCCTCTGAAGACGAGGAGGGGGGGGGATAATGCGCCTCTGCTAAGAGCAGCGATTTTCTTTTTTCACGTTTCTGCTTCTCTAGACAGGGGTGAAGGGAGAGACCCACAGCGCGAGAGAAGCAGGGATGATCGGACAGGGATGTGTGGAGTTGGCGATAGAGGGGTGTGGGTGGTAATACTGCGTGGACGGATACGTGAAGAATGTGAAGTGAGAGAGCGAGAAGAGGGCAGAATGAAGCCACAGTGAAGGTGGAGAGAGAGGGACAGCGACGAAAGGGGTGGGAAGGGGGAAGAGAACAAGAGAGAGAGAGGTGCAAAGTGGGGCCACATGATTCACCTTAGACTGGCCAATGGCTGTGTGCGGCAGGGAAAGCTTTGACCGCTCCTGCCCTCCGGAAAGTGCCTTGAGCACCATCGAGTCTCTCGAAGCGAGTACCTCGAACTCGCGACGCCAGTATTCCTAGACGTTAAGCTAGTGCTGCAGGCGGTCTTATTAGGTGCAACCCACCATGTAGCAAGTCCTTTAGTTACCTCAGAATCAAGTAGCCCCTACTTTCCCGTTTTGGAAGATACTACAAGAAAGCCAACAGTCGTACGGAGTACTTACGAGCAGCGTTATTCGTTCCTTCTCTAGTACGCGTACCCGAACACTCACGATGTATTATTACCTTATCGTCCACATGCAAGACACAGCTCTACGCAGAAAAGCCCCTCGTACGTTCCCTCACTCCAAGAACTCGCAGTCGTATACAGTATTCAACTCAGTAGAATAACTTACTGCTTATTCGGCCATTTTCTACGAATATTGTGTTCTCCTCGACTGTCCAAGACGATGGCTTCTTTTGGGAGCATGTTGACGACTTGTCCGCTCTCATCGTTTTCATCTTCATTTCCGTCGTCAAAAATGTGCTCTCTTCCTTTGTCTCTTTCACACCCTTTCCCACCCCTCCCCCCTCTTTCGTCTCAGCTCGTCTTCTTCCATTGTTATCCCTCTCTACACGCAATCACTTACACCTCCCCCTTCTCCCCATCTGACCCCCAAATGACCCAATCTGATCGCGAGGCTCGGACGGACCAGCTTACTTGTCGATCAAGCGGGTCATTTCATTTCTATTTTTCTGCATCTCTGTCTGGCTTTTCTTAGCTTTGGCCAAGTATGCGTACCAACAGCTGCTTCATCTCTCCGTGCCCTCTAATCTACGTCCTGCGTCCTCCCGCTCTTTATCGATTACACTGCCCACTCTTCCTGCCAAGCACAGCTATCTAGCCTCTGCCGTCTTCCTCTGAAAGGGATGCCGAGACAATCTTTTTCTACTCCTTTCGGGTCCATTGACTATTACATGGCCACTCTTTTCCCTCATCCAAGATTGGGGAACAGACCAGCTCAGACATGCATATGCACTTCATAAAACAAATGCACAAGCGCAAGAGCACATCTTTCATTACGCCAGCACTAGCCAGTACTCACTTATACAGACGTTGCAGCGGGACCTGCATTTAATGTTCCTCTTCCATGTGGTCAAACACTCTGTATATCGTCTTTATCTTTCTTTGTCCTCTTGTCTTTGTGGGGTTTGCTCAGACTTCTTTTCCTGCGTTCGACACCTTTTCCCGTCTCTTTGTTTGACTTTTTTCTCTATGTATCTTCTCGACTCTCAAAGGACTTTCGAACTGCACTGGTCGCCTAATTGCTGGTGGCCCTCTAGCCCTTCCTTCGCGGTCTGGCCCGGTGGTGCCCGTTGTCATTTTAGTGCTCACTTGTACTTATACGTTTTATCTCTGGTAAACTACGAAGACGAGTACAGACAAAGAAAGGGAGTAGGAAAGCCAATTACGACGAACATGAACTCCGTCGAGAATTACCCCAGCCCGCCCGAGTGCTAGTCCGGTTTGGTCCAGCTGCTGTCGACTTGCGCCGAGCAGCAGTTTCCGAAGTACCTTTTTTTCTTTACCTATTTTTTTTTTTTTTTTTGGCCTGCCCATGAGGGTCGGTTGCGGGAGATCATGTCTTTCCTTTCTTCTGCAATAAGACGCCGACTCTCCCTTTTTGTTCCGGCTTAGACCGCAAAATTTCCCAAATCGGATTGCCCTTCCTTTCTCGTTTGATGGATCTCGTTTCTTTTTCATTCTCGTATCAGCTTCTAAATTCTGCAGTGCCAATCATTGTTCTCCCTGTTCTCCTGGTTCGTCCAGCCTTCCTCCCTTCTCTGTGTCCTTTTTACTGCCTCATTCAGATCAGATTTCCCAGTTTGGCCACTAGCATGCAAGGGGACATGGGTCTTCCTTCTCTTGATGCACATGACACGCATGACGCGCCTCTCCTGCACACCATCTCTCTAGCGGTACTTGGCTGTATTTTTCTTTCTTTTCCCCTATTTTTGCCCGGTGAGAAAGTTGATGTCCTTGTTATCTTCTCTGTCTCCCTCCTTCTATCAAGCTTTACAGCAAGCCCCTTCCGGTGTCATTATAACACCGAGACACCAAAGGGGGGCCCTCTTATGTCATAATAACCTTGATCCTTCCGTTCTTTGCTTTCAGTTTTATCTTGTCTTTTATATCCTGTTTTCGTCCTCTGGCCGTCAAGACAGTCCTATCAACTTTCCCTCGTATCACTGCACGGCAAGGACCGGCAGATGCGTTTGAAAAAGACAAAGCGGCAGGGACAAAAGGACGAAAGCAATGCTTCCCGGTAAAACGCGAAATTCAATTTACGCAGGCGATGAACGCTTGCCTTCTAGCCAATTCTTACATATACGAGTACACCCTCATGGCCACATTCACATATTCCTTGTAACCTATGGCTCTTCTTGTTCTTCCTTCAAATTTCACGTTGGACTCCAGCCTTCCAACTTAAATGTAGAAGACCATCGTCTGCTTTTTGGCTGCTTTGGGATTTGGTCAACCATGTAAAAAAACCCCCCAAAAAGAGAAAGCAAGAGTACTTGAAAGGGAAGAGTAAAATGCATGATCCAATTTTATTGTTCTTTTCATTTTTGAACGCAAAACAAAAAATTGAAACTCGCAAAAATATCAAATAAAAAATAAAAAAATAAAAAAAAAAAACTGAGAATTCGAAGATGCCTTCTATGAAGGCGCATCAGGATTTGAGCCCGATGCGGGGGTCGAACCCGCAACCTTGAGATTAAGAGTCTCACGCTCTACCGATTGAGCTAACCGGGCGTTCGATCTCATTGTTGAATGAATTTGGTGATTAGACTATTTTTGAAGGCTTTTCTTAATGCCTACCAAGATTGCTTACTAATTGTCGAAATATACAATGTCTTTGTCTACAGCCAATTTCTGCCTGAGGGGAAAACGTCGAACCTGGCAGAGAACGCGATTAAAAAAAAGTGAAGGCTAAATAAAAAGTGAAGAAGACGAGGGATGGTACGATTTGAGAGTATATCCAAAGATGCGGCAACCTGGGTGGGACTTCAGATGGTACATCTTACTTACAGCACATACGTACGAGCTTGTGCTTCCTGGAGGAACAGACCAGTTCGCTTCCAAGTACACAGAGTGCCTTACAAGCTGCTCGAGACTTAACGCGACCATTGTAACCTGGATTTATAGCGGTTTTGCCTTGCCTTCCCCTCCCCCCCCCCCGGCTCATTCCCTTGTCGCCGCCTAGCCGTGTTATTGCCAAATTGATGGACCTTGGCTATACTTCTTTGCTTCAAAACGGCAACGGTTACTATCGTTTGCACAATTGTATATTCTGTATTCCTAAAAGTATACAACGTTATTGTATCAGGCTTATTCCTATCTGCCCTATCTGCATGCGCAAACCGGGGAGGGAAAAGAACTGGAAAACAGAAAAGCCTGGTTTTTGGTTCTCAAATATTATGATTGTCCCGGCTATAGTCATATTTCCAAGGCTGACGAGGTGGCCTTCTCTTATTGTTCCTGCTTTCTCGCTTCTTTCCGGTCATGAGGTCATTATTTTACGAGTAAATGCTGACTGAGCCTTGGAGTGGAGGATTTCGGAAGAACGAGGATGTCGTACGCCAGCCACCACAACAGCAATAAGATGGCGGGAATGTAAAGAGACCACTTTTGCCATGTTCATCATCTTAATCTGTTGACCCCCATCGTATCTCACGAAAATGGCAATGCCAAAAGGCGAGAGGAATGGGCAACTTTCCGCCGCTTCCGCTACAAAAACAGTAGAAACAGGGGGTTTGCGCCGTAGAAAACAAAGAACTCGTGAATGATACGGAAGAGGTGCACGGAAAGTGGGCGCAGACACCTCGTAGAGGTCTAGAGAATCCTACAGCATCAAGGAAAAAACGCGAAAAAACGCGTCGCGGAGACGGCGCAGGACCCACACACCTTTAATTGAAAAGTTTTAATTAAACACGGGTAGCACTTGTCCCGCCAAGCCCCATTTCTACGATTCAGAACCAATCATATAACACGAAATGACCAGCGAGGGGAACTCGAGCCAGGCAGTGGTTGGGAATTGACGCATTCGAGCAGGAACGACCTAGAAAAAGCGATTCGCGTAGAAGCAGAAAGCGGTTGAATATTGCATATCGACAACGTTTCCCCTCGCATCCTGTTTCATTGCCCCTCCCACATCGGCCGCAAGTCAATTGCATATGTCGCAGTGTGTGCCTCGTGATGCAATAACCACGGATTGGCCGTACAGGGGCAGGATAAGACAAGAAAAGATAATTATTGCATATAAGTACTTTACGCAACGTATTCAAGATGTATTTCGACTGCAAGCACCCCCGATATATGTATGTATATGTGCGTGTGCGCGTGTGTGCATGTGAACGAAAACGTACGGGGACTGGCAACGATGCTGACACAGACGGGCAACGACAATCCGAAATCCCACGGCGCGTCATCGTCTGGTAGCTGCAGGTGTGGTCGAAGAGGAGAGCCGCTGCCACGATCCTGCTCGACACTTCTGGTAGAAAGCAGATGGAGCAAAATCAGCATACGACGTAGAAACCTGCTCCTTCTAGCAGGTACTAACCTGTCGAGAGAAAGTACAAAAATAAAGAATGAGAAACTAAACCGAGAAAATGCACCATGGGAGAAGAACACGCCTATCGTCGGCAGCTTCCGCCCAATAACACGCAAAGGGACGTCCCTCGTGCTGAAGAGTTGGGTGCATTTCTTCGTAATTTTTCCGGTGCCATCTCTCCTATCAGGACAGCCACAGGCAACGCTCGCCGTAGGCCGTTGATCACATTAATTTACAGACTAGCAAGCATGTTAAAGTAGAGCCTTCTTAGCCATGTGCCTGACTTGTTCTTCTTTCCAACCAACTCAAAACATGCATGCAACACGGACAAGCGTCGGGCACTTGAGAGTAGATTCCACAGTTACCCACATCGCATCCCATAGTCTTGTACGTAAATGTACTAGATTTGACCCCCTATGGGAAGGATGGCATTTTCTTCTTATCGATTTACAGCCATCTTTAGCGAATGCAGGGTCTGTCCCGCAAGCGGTCAAAAGAAGGACGGCCGTTTGGAGGGGCGGACAAGAAACAGGGTTCAAGGTTGCATTTCATACGGAGAACCATCACGACATCGAGCGGCATTCGGCCATTCCTCAAACTGTAGAGAGGGTTGATATTATAGCTTCCTGCATGTATATCGGAAGATGTACGAAAAGGCGGTGATAAGGAAGGAGGGGAAAGAACGGTGCAGAATCCGCATATGGCTCGACGATTTTCATTATTGATGCGTGGACAAAAGTGAGGCCTTTTCCTCGCGTTCGTATACAGTCCTGTCAAGTATCTGTGGTAATCATTAGAACTATAGTTATCATGCAGGTGCTATACTACATGTCTAGTGACGCAGCAGATGCTAGATAAGTCATTGACTCTGGCGTAGCTGAAGCTAGGAGCACAGGTCTATCAGTACCACGCCTATATTCACATCTCAATCAACATGTCAAGCATCGATGGAGGCATTTCAAGCCATCATCGTCTCTGGCTCTGGGGCTTATTTATGATCTGAAAATTCCTAAAACTCCAGGGGAGAGACATCTCTGTAAATAAACGAATTCTTCGTCGAGGCTTAAACTCAATGAAATACGGGCTTCCACTGTTGTAAAGAATACCTTGAAGGGCGATAAGCACCCTTGAACCAAATGATGGCGATGTTGAAAACCATTATGCAGTTATTCGTCTATCTAACAGCCTTTTATGAAGTGACCATATTCACAAGCAAGTTTCCACACAAAGTGGTAAACGCAACCTTTTAACTCGGTGTGTTTCAGGAAGATGTGACGCCGCAGCTCTGACAATGGAGGGATGTTGAGTTCACCTTTTTCTGCTGGTTCTAGCTATGAGACGTATGGACAACACCATTGAGAATATTTTGTCTGAGTCACAGATATGCTGGCTTCATTACACCGAATCTTTCGGGCAGCATAGATTTAATGTAACTACCGTTTATAGAGCAGAACAAAATCACGATCAGATGTATCCGCGGCCCATTGCATTCACTAATATAACTTGTCAACTGCAGCAACACCTTGGTAGAGTATCTCTTTGAGTAACTCTTGTACAGCCTCTTAATTCGCATCGAATTCTTGTCTTGTTTTGAGTACGACTAGTTGTCCACATATTAGGCTGCTTTCTTGACACAGCTTACCCACCGAGCCATTGTAACCTCCTTCTTGCCACGAAATCATTATATAAACATAAATCAACAGACGGTCGTTCAGTATTGACTCAACTAGACATCTCGCCAATCAACTGCACATAAAAGAAGTTTACAATAGTAGAAGCTACTACATCAAATGCAAGGACCGTGCAAGAACAATATCAGAAGCTGTTAAGGAAACCAGAGCCGGAAACTCGCTGATATTAGATCAGCCCCGATGCTACCAGAACAAGTCGACTGAACACCGTGTTAAATGCTATGATTGTTCTAGGACAGGAAAATATTGAATAGGAAGACAATAGGGTGCAACTTTTTTTTTTTTTTTGATTGCTGCTCGACGTGATTACTTGCCTGATGCGCCACGTCCGCCTCGGTTGCTATTTTCACGGCTGTTGCGGCGGTTGCTGCCGCGAGAAACACCCTGACTGCATCCGCGGTTGCAGCGCCTCGTGTTGCTCCGGCTGCCTACTGGAGCTCGTCGTTCTACCGGTGTCCAGTCGGCCTCCCGATAATCGAGTATGTGCGTGCTCGTATCGAAGCGGCCGCGCAGCGCGCAATCAATACAGATCTGAAGCCGACAGATGACACAGCGTTGAATGGTTGGATGGCCGCGGCTGTCACAGCCATCGCAGGCTGCCGAGATGGCCGAAACGGGCTTCCATGAAGCGTGGGGAGGCGAGTTACCCGTGTTACTCGTGTTGCTCGGGTTTTTATCGCTATTGTTCTTACAGTAGTCAACGGTATGTCTAGTGTTTTCTCCCGGGCTGCGACTTCCGGTGTTGCCACCACCGACGTTGCTACCACCCCGGTGAATAACATCAAAACCACGGCGAGCTCCGTCGTCACTGTTGGAGTTGGCGATGTGAATATTGTCAGCGGAACTACGGGATGGAAACACGGGCGCATCCGGAAAAAAAGGATGGCCAGGAATTCGACTAGGTCTAAGATGAAGTATTTCAGCGGTGTGAATTCGTGGCTGGGGAGCCATCAGAATATTGGAGTCGATGCTCGCATCGCTGCCGCACTGGGGAATTACAGTGTGATATCCACTACCTCGCCCAAATATGGGACTCAAGTTGGTGCCTCTAGCCCGATCTGTCAACGGTCCAAAGTCGCCAACATGAAAAACAGTTCCTAAGGTCCCAACGTTATCAGCAGCTTGTGCATCCAGAAACCGGCTACGCCTAACGAGCCCGGATCCCGGAGGTGGAAGTGGAAACCGAGTGAGAAGCTCTCTGGAAGACGGCAAGCGCGTCAAAATTATCTGTCTATTTGGAAAATTCGTATTGTTGCTGCCACTGCTGCTAGGGCTGGTCAAGGGGGGTACCGCTGTTGTAGAGATAACTGATGATGAAGTTTCGTCTTGAGGAAAGTCCATAATTGTATCACCTCCATAACTACCGAGTGTATAACTTGTGGCACCCAGAGAATTTATTTCTCGGTGAGCTGAATTCTCGCCTTTCATAAATTCCGACCGACTTTCGGCAGCATCTGCAAGGAAAAGCAACTTTGAGCGACCCATGGCAGGATCTGCCATAGTTTTTGATACCGACCTATAGGCGGTCACATTGTTAGCTATCTCTAAAGGGCGTGGAAGCGGTGGACGAGAACGGGGTGGACGAGAACACGCTGGAACGTGGGAAAGGGCATCATTCTCACATTTGAATCGACAGGAAATATGTAAACTTCGTCGACATGAGAATTGCAGACGATGAATACAAATAACTAGAAATAGACGAGGAGAAATATGGGTTTGACAATAGCAAATGTGAAGAGAAAAGGCGAAAAGAGAGGGCAATGATAAGATTATAGGAAGGTGAGGCCAAGGTGAGCTCGGGGACATAAACAAAGAAAGTTACCTTTAGAGCGAGAGCAGAAGTACAGCATAGATAGTATCAAAAGCGTAGTAGATAAGAAGGACGTTATAATAGCTCATGAAAATTTGGCGAGCGAAAGTGATATATTGAATTACAAGATGTACTATCATGGGAACCCAAGGCCAAAAATGAGCCCATCGGATAGAGTATACAAAATTAAAGTATAGTTTCATGATGATGAAGGATATTTCAAACTTCAGACGCGTTTGGGTGGAGATATACAAGGCAAACGAAGCGCCCTAGTCCAGGCAAGAAATGAAGCGTGGTGCAGCAATCATTATTGTGCAATGATGCACTTACAAGGACAAGGCGAGAAGCATCTTGAATCAAAAAAAGAAATGCAGAGCTGCAAACATGTCCGGATCTAATTGTCTTAATTTGAGAGGGGTGGGTTGAGGAAATTCAGAGATGAAATAGATGTCTTGTGCCAGCGAAAATAGGATAGTTGAGAAGAAGCTTAGCAGCTAAATGAGCTGAAGGAGCATAGATCTGTATAAACGTACTATGTTATGCTATGCTAGGACCCAAATAGTCCATCTAAAGAAGATAAAATTACTTGATAGAACGAGAAATATCGCTTGTATATTCTCAGGGCTGGGATTTTGCGACGGGAATGTCAGGTGTTTATATTTGAACGTGAAGGATGTGTTTGATCGTGGCACGAAGGAGAATGCCGTAGTTTTACGATTGACAAAAATAGCTCCTTGTAAGGTCATATTGCTGGGTATATAATCAGAGAAGAAGGTTTTTGAAGGTTTTTCTAAGCAACCTAGTAGGCGAAATGCACAGGTAGCCACATGAGATTGTTTATGTCCTGCGATACACAGCTGTGATTGATTGGAACCCGACAAACCACTTGCTATGTACCTGTATCGAGTCTAACAGAATGACAAACAGTCCTAAAGAACTTGAATAGAGTGAAAGGAGGAGCTTGATCAATACATTTCCGAGAGGAATGCTCGTGATAAAAAATAGATATATGCTGGACCAAGTTTAGGAAGAGAAATAGACGTTATACGAAGCAACAGATTTGCATTGCTTATAAAATGCCTGCAGAGCACTGCGGATCTACGAAGCAGTGCGTTAAGGACTATAAAGATCTATACACAATCAAAGGTGAACCCGAGTTTGCCTATTACCAGCAGAGCTGCTAGAGAGGCAAGCAGGTCAGGTGTCAGCCAAACTGCGGGAGAATGCCATCACTATGGAGAGGTCACACTCTATAGATGACCAATATGGCCATAGAAAGTGTGAGTCATCTTTTCCTGATTTATGAGATTTACTGACTCTTCACCGATATTCACGCCTCAGACGCTGGAAAGCGTAGAAGAAAAAAGAAACATAGGGGATTGGACTAGCAGATGACAGGCATGCAGTAAGTAAAGAGGCTTCCTCCCTTTTCTAGCTGCACGAACATCACCCGAAATATCTTCCTACTCTCTACGCTTACACTTTTTTTTTATTTTTATTTTATTTAAATGTACCAGGTTCATACTTCCTTAGGCGAAACGGGCTGTGTCCATGTGCGTAAGTCACGGCCATGTAGAGATGTCCGTCGGCTGGCAAAACATGTAGAAACCCTAGTTCGTTGCCACAATGGACTAATAAATAATACCTATATTTTGTCCTCGCAAAAAATTATACCAATCCGACTTTTATTGTTGTTTGGCCTCGTCATTTTTCTCTCTATAAACCATCACCCCCTTCTCGGTTTATTAACCCTCATGTACTCCTAGCTCCTTCTCTGAACACCATCTCGATTAGTTTTTCTTTCTCCGCACTCTTCTTGACAAGTTCCCAGAATGCCCCAGAGCCATCAGCCTCTTCCTCTTCGCTGTCCGCAGGCCCTGTTAGATTCTCAGCTTCCTCTTCTCCTTCCGCAGCTCTGACCGTATCCGGACCCTTGTTCGCTCGCTGCTCATCCAGAGCCATGCCTCGCTCCATCAGTTCTCGTGGCGTACCCATCTCCGCAACACGTCCCTCTTGCAGCACAAGAAGTCGGTCAAAGTCAACGACAGTACTAAGCCGATGCGCAATGACAAGAACCGTACATCCTCCTGCAGCGAATTCCCGGCGGAGCGACTCTTGAATAGCGCCATCAGTACCACGATCGACAGCTGATGTGGCCTCGTCCAGTACAACAATTTTTGGACGAGTCAGCAGAGCACGTGCCAAGCATACGAGCTGGCGCTGGCCTTGGGATAAGTTGCCGCCACCGGTGGAAATAGGCATCGCCAAATTCTTAAAGCTATTGACGCCGTCTTTCTTATCCTTGGATGAGATGCTGTCGCTGTCAGAGATGCTTATTTTGCTGGCGTTGCGTTCATTGTTGGTCGTGCTGCCTCCGCTGTCCAAGTCAGGCGTTGTTGAGCCTACCTCTGTGGCGGAATCCGAGACAATAACTGCACCCTCTGCGGGATTGACATCATCATCCTCCGGAACTGGCTCTTCTCCAGTTGGCTCAAGGAGTCTAGCCACTTCTTCTTCGGCATGATCTTCCACAAATTCAGTTGCTGTTGCAGTGTTGACCACAGGCTGACTGTCTGCTGCTGGTTGTCCCGCCTCGTCGTCTTGAGGGTCTACCAGATGAACACGCTTCAGCACTTGGTGTAAATCATAATCTTCGATTGTGTCATCAAGATCTAGGTTTGACCGCAACGTGCCGGAAAACAAAAACGGATCCTGTGGAATTATGGCGAGGCGACTACGAAGCTGGTTCAATTTGAGTGTGGCAATATTAATACCGTCAATCCGGATAGAGCCCTGTTGTGGTTCGAGCAACCTGAAGAAAACGGCGGCCAGAGTTGATTTCCCAGCGCCGGTGCGGCCGACTACACCGATGCGTTCCCCAGGTCGCACTTCAAAGTTGAGATTCTTGAGAACTGGTGGCAAATCGGCTGCGTAGCTGACGGTCATGTTCTCCACTTCGACATAGCCTTTGCTTGGCCAGGATGCTGGCGCATCATCGCCATCCTCCGGCTCGGTATCGATTTCGATATATTCGAGAATGCGTTCCGCGGCGTTGAAACCAAGCTCAATACTCGTAACATTGGCGAGGAGCCGGGAGAGCGCACTAGTGTAGCGTAAAGCAAATACGAGCCCAAAGCCAGCGAGAGATGCGTCGACGTCTCCAAAAACGATGCACACTGCGACAGCAGTGACAAAGACAGCACCAAACATGCCCATGCGAAAGTTCATCCAGCGGGCTAGGAGCTGCAGAGCCCAACTAGCTTTGGCAGCATCGTCAATAAGCCCATACATACGATCCATATAGTAGTCTGTCCGATGGAAAGCACGGATCGTTGACAGTCCTGTTAGGACGGAGCTGAATTGGTCATAGACAGGTGAATGTGCTACTGAATTGATACGCTTCACCTCGCGTGCTGCTGCAACATATACGTTTGCAATACGAGCGTATAAGATGAGCAATCCAAAACCAAAAATAAGGATAAAGGGAGACACAGAAACGCTAGAATACAATGTCAACTGCCGCAATATAAACGTATAAACAAAGAACAAGAGAGATAGCAGGGTGCCCCTACCTTGCAATAATGATTACAACTAGACCGATTCCGCTCTGAAGAAACGAGCTTAGATCACTGGCAAGTCGTCGGTCAATGGTAAAGGTGTCGGATGTAAAGCGATTGAGGATGCGGCCTGTCGGGATCGTGTCAACCCAACGAAGAGGTGCACGGAGAATGGAATGGGTCATCTTCTCAAAGAGCACACGCGAAGCTCGCAGGCCCGTGAACATTATCAATAGCTGGTGGCTAATACTTATAATCAGCGTTGAGAAATCGAAGATCACGTACGCTGCCATCCAAAAAACGACGTTCTTTCGATAGTCAGAGTCGTCGTCCACCGGCCTCGACGCCGTTGGAAGAATGGTGGGCTGAGGAGTCCGAATATGCCAGTCCCAACCCGGATCCGAGGACTGCGTGAAGAATCTGTGGCTATTGAAGACTGTCGATTCTTCTGAATAGCTCCCGGACAACTCTTTTAGCGACCATGTTGTAGCAACTCCGAATAGGCGTCCTGCAATGAGAAGAGCAAGAATAGTAAACCAGAGGAACAGAGAGTTACTAGCTTTGATGTACTCCCGGTAGACGCGTGATTTTACACGGCCTGTCTCTCGCTCTTCTTCGTCTTTCTTTCTCTTAGCAATAGTGTTCTCGCCCGTCTTCGCGTCAGTTGTTGGAGTATTTTCGTTATTCTCTAAGGCGTCTTGGCCATCGGTAGCCCCCGGTGTCTGTGCTACATCCGCCGTTAATGTTGAGGATTCGCCTTCTTGAGTATAACTGATCTTCTCAGCTGCCACCATCTTGCCACTCTCGAGTTTTACGTGGTAAGCTGCGTACGCAAGACACATCTCCGGATGGTGGGTAGCGAGGATCCGAGTACGTCCCCGAGCCAGCTCTCCGGTCAGGGCCTGGTTCACTATGACACGCCCAACATGTGCATCAACGGCACTGAGGACATCATCAAGGATTAGAATTCCAGCGCGGGAATATAGAGCGCGTGCTAGAGCCACGCGCCATCGTTGGCCACCAGACAAAGTCACTCCCTTCGGTCCGACTTCTGTAGCATCTCCATCCAAGAGCAGTTCGACGTCTTTCTCAAGAGCGCAAGCCTGAAGCACTTTCTGATATCGAGCTTGTTGGAAAGGCAAACCGAATAAAATGTTGTCCCTTAACGTGCCACTCTCCACCCACGGCGTCTGCGAGACAAAAGCAGTCAAGGACGGCAAGATCCAATTGCTCTCGCCAATATTCTTATCTTCAATAACTGAGATTGGCGGTACTTCGGGAACTTTAACGACGCCAGACAATAGCTTTACTTCCCCTAGGATAGCTGCTAGGAGAAGACTCTTCCCCGAACCTGTTTTGCCCGTAATGAGACTCAGCTCTCTGCTAGGAAATTCGAGCTCAATGTTACGCAAGATAGACCGTGTTTCTTCTACTGCTAAAATATCATCGGCATCCTGAGGAGTAGATGCTGCTGCGGCCGTTTGATCGTTGTCAGGTTTGTCTGCGTCCTCCACTCGAGGCCAGCGAACTGTGGCATCCTTGAAAACAATGTTGTCTCCGGGATCGGCAACGCGGGCCTTCTCCGGCTGGTTGAGGTACTTTTCGACACGAACACAACTGGTCCATGCCTCCATCATATACACCTGGATTATAGGTAGATACCCGATTGCCTCATCTAGCTGATCAAAAAGACCTAACGAAGCAAAGATCACGGAGGCACGAACATGCGTCGGGGTCGTAAAGGTGTATACAGCCAGAGAGACACAAGAGAGCATGATAGGTCCAGTGTTGATAAGCAAGCTGAGGGAACACGACCATTTTGCCACACGCCAGAACTGCTTAAGCTCTTCATTGCGGCTCTCGATAATTTTCTTCTCAAATAGTTGTTCAAGGGCCGAGTACTTGATCTGCCGCATACCTTGAAGTGCCTCCGTCAAGACGTGAGCCTTGGCATCACGGTATTTCATCAGACCGAACTGAATGGTGGCGTACTTCTTCGACATAACATGACTGATAGGATATACCACCAAAGCGCACGTAAGACCGGAGAAAAAGGCTTTCCAGCCAAGTAGACGAGCAAGCACGGTGCCAACTAATAGAAGTTTGAAAATGGCAAGCGGGAACCAGTAGTTGTACGTGCAGAAAATCATCATACGCCCACTACCACTGTTAGAAGCCAAAAAAAGGCAATATGGGGGGAGCAGAAATAGGGTGTAAGCTAGCAAATATGGAAGCAGTTACCTGTCAAGCTTCATATGATTCACAACGGACTGGCGGATATCACCTCCCGTTTTGGATTTTGCTCCTTTCTTGCCGTCCTTCTTGTCGTCCTTCTTGTTCTTTTCAACAGATTTGCTCTGACTTCCTGTAGTCTTTTCACCGGGATCGGCAGCTTCATCCAGGCGCAATGCTTTCTGGAAGATAAGGGACTGGACAAGCGAATTGAGTGGGGCTTCAAGTCGACTGGATGTGAGCCACCTTTGGACACTGCCAACCCAAATTTGAAGCACCAAACTGACACCGATACCAATAACCCAGCCCCAGAGCTTGGGATTTGTAGCCTTTTTGCCGCCTTCGTGGTTTTCTAAGCCTTCCAGAAATTGATATAGTACAAATTGCGGGAACAGACCAAGCACCGATCGGATGAAAGTGAGTGCCCACTGCCCAAATAGTGGCCACTTGTACGCCGTGATAAGCTGCCACCAAAGACGGCCTCTTGGACCTCCAGCGCTTCCGCCGTTGCTGAGATAGCGGGCACTGACACACGATGAGCGGGTGTCGCCGTCCAGAGTCGGCAAGTCTGCAGCTTCTAGCTTTCGCTGGTTTGCAACATCAAACACCACTTTGTTCCAGTTAAATCCAAACCGTGCAAGAATGGACACGGCATGCTGTTGATCGACCAAGCGACCGCGGTAGTAGACGTCAGGGCGATGAGGAAAGGTGGCAAAAGAAGCAGACGCAGACAGAGCCAGGAGAATCTGCACAAGCCAGCAGATGGCTGCGACAATTACAAAATAGCTCTCAGTAGAACTTCCCTTGCCACTCAAGGCGTAAATCATATCAAAGCCATAGCGGTATCCAAGCGAAGAGAGCAGAACGACGCTTGACAAAAAGCCGACGCTTGCAAGTTGGAATCTTCGGTCGTATTCTGATTTTGTTGGAATGCCAGCAATCTGCACACAGATAAGTGCCCATGAGGGCACATCAGCCCATTTGTCGAAAATTAGTACTATGGGTTCCAATGTTGATGACGGTGTGCTATTGTGAAGTGTTAAAAGAGTCGCTGCAACCACAGACGTGATGAGGCCCAGTATGAGGCTGATCGCAGCAACAAGCCTGGGCAGCCGGTCGGAGAAGGCTGCTATGGACTCCTCGGTCGCCTGACCATCGGCGCTCTCAAAAAGTTGCGGGATGGCTTCGTAGGCTCCATCCTCTTGAGTGCCGCGATTGCGCCGGGCAGATCGGACCTTGATCCACAATTGCCGAAAGGCTGGAAGAGAAAGAAGACCAACGGCGCCAAGGCTGCCAGCACCAACAACCGCGTGCAGCTGCGCCCAGCGACTATCATCCATTTATTCGACCTAGTTTCACACTTGTCCCCGTATGGTCAGATTATGGACCTCGGATCTGGTGATAGGTTGTCAACGGTGCAGAAAGCAAAATGCAAGGTACTCCAAGGCGATGGCTCTTATTGCTGATAAATCTTGCCAATTAGCTAGAGTCGCGTGAGAAGCGTGGACGATAGGCAACCAAGAGAAGGAAGCTAGAAATCAGGCTAAAAGTCCAAATGTTGGTGGCATGAGCCTTATGCGGAATAAGAGGGCCTAAGTCTTCTAATATTCAAGGTTGGCGTGAAATGTGACAGGACTAGGAGTCGGGAAGAGAAATTGAAGTTCAAGAAAAAGGTCTAATATCCAGCAGTCGAAGGCCCCTTCTAAAAGATCACGGCCGCCGACTCGGCCCCGAAAGCAAGAGGGCAAAGGCAAGGAAGAAGGGGAAATAGAGAAACTTGAGGAAAACAATCGAGACCAAAAAAAAAGGGAGTGCTTCGGTGTGTTACAATATGGATGGCAGCAAACACGAACAGAATGAAGCTAGAACAACAGACCGCCCACTAGGTTGCCGTGTTTGGTAGCGGGAATTTTCTCAGCAGCTCATGTGCACAATCTTTGGCGTGATATAGGCAAATGCAAGAGTGGTATGAAGCATATGCCAGGGCATAAGATAACGAATATGATGGTATTGCTGACCAAGTACTGCTGACGGCTCTAGGCCAATGCCTTGAATGTTCTTCTGCTTATGTCTTCCCTGTCCTTCCAAAGAATTGAGCACTTGGAGAAAGTCACAGACATCCAAGCCTCTGACGATTCTCTGGTAGAGATTTGAGAAGGAATGAGAGAGGAGGTTGGAGCTTGTCCCGCCTGAGTTCCGTTACCACGCAAATAACAGAAAAAAGCGGGACGTTTACACAAATAGTGGAAACCTCGATGGACAGGGAGATGGCGGAGTTCCTCACAACCCCGTGTGCTCCGTACTTCACCCCTGTGGGTCCTCTTTGAAGTTTCCTTGGCGGCCGATAGCACTAGGCAGCCAGTCAGCTAGCCAGCCGGCATTTTGAATGTGTTCAACCCGTGACATACACAATTATGAAGCCTCAAGCAGATGCGCCGCGGAACGAAGACCTTTAGGGGGCGGCAATGCACGAGCAAAGCAAGCCGTCCAGAGGGGCTAGGTCATGCCCCAAGCGTCGCTAAATAGGCATCATTCTAACCACACCTAGTTTTCCTCCAATGAAATGGCATGGGCTTCTGTGATCCACCATTCCCCATTCCCGCGTCAGAAAGAGGCGGCGACGGGAATACGCAGTAATACTGCGTAATAATACGTCTCCCGGTCTATCCAATATAAGCTTGTTTAACAAGAGAGTCCTAGAAAGAAGGAATGTGATCAATCGAGAAATAAAAAAGCAATGTCTCCTAGAAAGAGGTTCTAGAGAGAAGAGTGAAGAAGAATGGCCTAAGCGATTAAAAGCTTCAGCGATTAAAAGCTTCAGCGAGTTGCGGGACATGCATGTTGCGGGCGACACCCACCCTGCATCAAGCTAATCCTTCGGTGCTGCAGGACACGGCACAAAATACATACAGAGAGGACTTCCGAAGAAGAATCGGAGGCAAAATTTGTGCAAGTCCTGCAACTCGTCCAATGATCCTTGTGGATAAATCCTACACAGATGGCTTTCTGCAGCAAAAGGCTCCTCTTGTCTTTTTTAAGTCCTATATTCAAGATATAGGCACGTGACCGGTACATAATAGCAGGTCGCCTTCATCAAAGATGTATTCCAACTTAGAAGAGAGAGGATTCTCAATGGTTATCCCAGTATGACCCTTGACTTTAAGGCAGTATTAATGGCGATGCAAACTTAGAACACCACCGTACATCACATCAAGTTCTGCGGCCTGGTAGTTTAGTCCTAGACTTTCAGAATTCTTAGCGAAAGCCCTCTGCTGCCAGCTGCTTGGTGTAAGATTTGAATTCATCACACTGGCCCCTGTATATATTTATTGCGTTACTTCTCTTTGTGCATCATTCTATGTTTTATAATAAACTGACAGGCATCCGTAGCAAACCGCCAAGCTTTGCGTACATATATGGCTAGTCCACTACACCGCATTGAGAATGGATTTTTTTAATAACCTTTTTCTTTTACTTTTTTTATTTCTATTATTTATACATATATAATTTTGATTTCAAAGGCCATAATTTTGAAAAGTCCTTGACTCGTGTAATAGACCAACCTTGTTGGCAACCGGGCTGTGTCAGCGAAAACAGAACAGGAGGAAGGAGCAGCGAGAGACGAGAATCAAAAGAAGGAACGATCTATCAGATGAAATGAAAGGCAATGGGACGAGTGATGAGACAAGCCGTCATAACATGATCACCGGCTGTCTGCCTGCTCTCTCTTCCATTATCACTTTGATATCATGTGCATCGTTTTCACTATTCCACCCATTTCCCTTTTGTATACATATTATAAAAGTTCGTTTCATCATTCTTTGCACTATTAGTAAATCAAGAGAATGAAGACAGATTGCACTAGAAGATTGTAGATATTAGTCTTGCTATCTTTTTCAATATGATTTGCTCTTCTTCAAAGGTGTCTGTCAGACTTACGCCGAGTATCAGCTTTGTCTTCATTTGATTTCTCCTCCATGCTGCTTACAATAACAGAGTTAGAAAAAACAACGTAAGAGCTTACCTATATTTACGCGCCTCAGAAGCAACCATGCCTGAAAGTTATGGAATCTCGGAGCCTCTTTTCTTGCTCTTGATTTCGTTCTTGGGCTTAGGGTGGATTTCTTGCATTCTCCGTGCATACGTGAAGATTGTGATTACAAGGAAAATTTCGTTTGACGATTACTTGATGCTAGGCGGCATTGTGAGTGAATCTTGTACTCATATCTAGACTTCAATCTTATTATAGTGTCTTTGGAAACATACTGACCGTCGATATTTAAAAGCTGTTCTTCACGGGATATTCTGCAACGGGAATATATGGAATCAGCAGGGGTATTGGTACTTCGAGCCATGGTCCGACTCCCGAAGCAGCGTCAACAGGTTTGTACGCGTGGTGGCTCTGTGAAGTATTATATGCACCTTTGACGCTATTCAGTCGTACATCCGTAGCGGTATTTCTCTTAAGAATTGCGGTTGCACGAATTCACCGCCGAGTCATTGTCTATGCTGTCTTTGCATTTTGGATTGTCACAGTTCCACTCCTTGTGACAGCCATTTTTCAATGCAAACCGGTATCGTATTTCTGGAGACAGCCACTCCCTAATATTCCTCGAGGTTCTTGCATGGATAGCCGAGCAATTTTCATTTCTGCAGTAGTGCACGCAGTGATCACCGCTTGCAGCGACTGGGTCCTTGGCATTTTGTCTATTGTGATGCTATGGAAGGTCCAGCTCAATAAGAAAACAAAGCTTACACTCTCTGTACTTCTCAGTATGGGTATATTGTATGAGTGTCTCCTACTATGATATGGCTTTGGCGCTGAAGAGCTGGCTCATATTTGTGCTAACAAATTCTTCCCGTAGTGCCGGCATTGCTCTTGTTGTCCGAATTATGTACGTGCGGCCATGGGAACTCTCTCCCAGTTTCCTCTATGAAACAATGTGTGTATGCTGTCTTTATTCTGTAGAGTTAAATGATTAAAACAACTGACTAGTAGCAGAAATGTGGCCAACTGGTCTGTTGTAGAACCAGGAATCTGTATCATTGCAGGCTGCTTGGCGACTCTGCGCCCTCTCTTTGCTCCCTGTGGTTGGCTGGGAATTTCACGCAGCGCACGCAGAACACCCATAAAGAATCCAGAAAACCGAATTAACTACAAAAATGACTATACTAAATATGCAAATAGTGCAAATGGACAGGATGTCTGTTTGAATCCACCACGCCTTGAAGATGGGTTGCTTCAGCCACCAAGATCGACCGAGAGCAACTTTACTCATGTTCATGAAGGAGAAATCGATCTGGAAATGGGTAAAGTGGTAGCTTCAGATAAAAGCCTCAAGATTGCCAATCGAGATGAAAGTAATGGCAGAAATGGATCCGGAGGCTACGAAAGTGTTGCTGTTCACCAGTTGTCAAGCCATCCTCGGTTTACAGCCTCGCACGCTTCCGTTGATTCGGATCTCTCTATTTATTTTGGTTCGCCTATTCTAGCAACGTCTCTTCAAAACGTGCATAAAGAGAGGTGCTGTGGGACACAAACACGTCCTCCAAGCACTCAGACGCTACCTAGAGCATACCCTCTGTCGTCGACTTTATCTCCTCCAGCAGCGTCACCACCTTATTCTCCACCACCTGCTCTGCTGCCACATTCCAGTCAGAAGATCTTTGTCCAGACGACAACTAAAATTGATTATGACGATGTATCTCCGCCCTCCGCTCTGACCTTGTCTAGTATTCCGAGTGGTGCGGCAAGCACTACAATGAGTTTGATTGTTGGTGATGAACTGCCTAAGTCGATGACGTTTCATGGCAATCATGCAGTTCACATCTCTGGAAGAAGCTCGAAAGTCTAACTCGCAGGGGAAAGGGCTAGAAGAATTTCGAGAGTATTTGGGTTGATTTCGACCGTAGCTTGGTAGAAGACAGCTCATAACAAATCCATTTAATCTATACTTGTTCAATTGTGTCATCGAGCACCTGTCTGGTTTAAACAGTTACACAGCTCTCTTTTCGCCACCTATCACGCAAATTCTTATCTTCTTTCCACGTCGATATTTTTCTCCCTCGATATTTTCCTTTTTTTTTTCTTCCGTTCCTCACCGCATAAAGCTTCAACGTGGGCCTCGGAGCGTCTTGTTTCCCAAGCGGCCGTAACAACCCATAGCACCGTCTGAGTTGATAAGAATAGTGTCTTTTGTCGAAAGGTTAGCAGACTGGCCTTAACGGTAAAACCGGATATGCTGAAACGAGTCCACTGGTCACTACTTACTCAAATCTAAGGCCGCTGGCTTCCATCGCTTGTGGGCATCTATGCAGGAACAGCGCAAGTCAATGGTCCATGATCGAGCCAATTCTGTGAGCCGGCTCGTATCAGCATGATTTGCACCCGTACTGGAGGCAGTGGTGTTTCCGATCATTGTAGTGCAGTTCGCACAGGTTACCCAGAAGTTGCCGCTGAGATATTAGTATGAGAGGAGGCAAAACCGAAAGCAGTTATCATGGCCGTAGAAAAGGAGGAAAATGACTTACTCTTTGCTTCCAATGAGAGTACCATTATTATTGGCAATGCACCAGTCGAGATTGATCCTTAAATATCAGTCAGGAAACAAGGTCAAGCGCAGTATCAAAATACTCGACTCACCAAGTCCAGTTATAGCCGAAGGACGCCGCATTAAGATTGTTACAATACATGCCAAGCCAGTTTTGAGACAGTTGTGCCGTTCCGATATTGCAAGTGCCAGCGATAGCGAGCTGCGCAGCAATTAGCCAGGCAAAAGCAAGTCCGATCACCACACGGACTGAGATGTTGAGAACATCAGTACGCTGCAAGTGCCGTACTGATGGAGAGAAAACATGGTCGGGTGTTGACGGCATTATTATTGACTCTGGCTTTAGTTCGCCAAAAGGTTGCAGAAGAGAAATCAAATTTAGATACGCAAGTTGTTCAGAAAGTGCAAGCGGCCTCACATTCATTCTTTGCTCCGACCACTTACTATGTTTTGGTGTTTGTTGAAGGACACGACATGAACGTGGAGATGGATTTTTAGGCGAAAGAAGGGCCGATATAGATGTGTGAAGAGAAACAGTCTTGTTATGCCCACAGAGATACAGCTACTCTCCATTCTTAAATCCAAGATTAATTGGATTTTATATACCTCGCATCTTTTGTCTATGCTCCAAAGAGCTTGCGAAACTTGACTACAGAAAGGTACAATAGAAATCTAAGAATATTGCGCAAAATTGAATAAAGCACTTCTGCCTTTTTGAGCCATATCTTGCAGACTGGGAATACTCATAAATACTGCATGGGCTGAAGACAACAGAGCAAGCAGCAAGGCCTGCCATTATTATATATATATGAAGAAAAAGCAGAGGGGCAGAATCGCAGTTTGAGAGAGATAAAAAGGGAACGAGTCGCTCTGTACACAATATCATTCTCGATTGATTCATTGCCTGGTCTTTGTCTTTGCTGATATAGCTGACTTTACGAACATTACAGGTATGCACGTGTCGACACAACTGAAAAAAATACCGGGTGACTTCGGACGACCGAATTCCTGGTTCAAGGGAATGTTTCGTAGATCATGAAAAGCTTAATTTGCTGTCCATAATTGACAACGACCACATACAAAATTATTTGAAGTCAAGGCTCAAGGAAATATTGCATATTCCCACACTCTTACACATCGTAGGGGTCGTTGGAATATGTTTTAATCGTTTTCAATTTGTGATTCGTTCACTATGTAAAACCCATTATATGCACATGCCCAGTTTGAATTTTCTTGTCTCCCCTATGTTGATGAGTGCAACGAACCGCATCCACACAGATATGCAAAAAGCGCACCAGTAACAAATCCGAATATAGAAGACACCATATATAAAAAAAAGCCAAATGAATGATCGAAGAGTAGTTCGTAGAATAGAAAATGTGAACACCCGCAAGAAAAATGATTGTGGGATATGTGCGAAGTGTGAAATAAAACATAGAATATAGGTTGGAACGGCCAGTAAAAATAAAGACCCCATCACGAAACATACTTTTTCTCCCCTTTCGCACCACTCTTCACAAGGTTTCTGACGCCCGCATCGGTGAATTTTCTTTTTCTTAAGAAACGTTTCACCTCTTACAGAGCGAAGAAGGCGACGGCCAGACCACCGATCAGAGTGATCATCGAAGCGGCACCACCCAGGGACTTGGCGTCGTTGGTCGGAACGGTAGTGGGGGTGGAGGACGAGCCAGAGCCGGTCTTGGTGGCGATGTGCGTGCTAGTGGTAACAGCGCGAGTGCCAGTCGAAGTCAGGTTGCTGGTGCGGGAAGACGACGTCAAGGTCGTCAGAGTAGTCGCTGCGGCAGAGGAAGACGAGGTGCTCGTAGTAGTGACATTGGCGGTCGTCGCGGTCGCAGTGGTGCCAGTGGCGGTCTCAGTCTTGGTGCCGGTGGCAGTGCCGGTGGTCGAGCCGGTGGTCGCGGTAGAGCCGCCAGTAATCTTGAAGGGGAATGAGAACTGGAGAGTGGTGGGGTCTGAGTCAAGGGTGATCTCGATGCCGTAGGTAGCAAGAGAGCCCAGAGTCGCGGGGACAGCCCAGTCAAACTTGCCGGCAGAGCTCGCAACGCCGCCTAGAAGAGTAATTAGCAAGCTGTAAAATTGGAGACATGCTCGTAAAACCTAGAGATGGGTAGGCTCACTCTTGATAACAGACAGAACCTCGAGCGTCTTGGGGGTCGAGCCGCCCAGCAGAGTCAGGGTGACAGTGCCCTTGAACTGAGCGCTGGGCTCCCACTCGACAGTGTAAGTCTTGCCAGCAGGAACGGCCTCATTCTGGGTGGGCTTCGTGACGACGTCAAATCCCGCGGTCTGGGCAAGAGCAGCGCTGGCAAAGGCCAGGAGAGAAGCGACAGAGAAACGCATTTTGATAATGTTGTGTAAGAGAGCAGAATATTAACTAGTAGCCGTTTTGAAAGAGAGAATACAAACAGCGAGTAGACGAGTTTGTCACGAAGCGAATGTCGACAGGTCAAAAGAAGAACGAATGTTTGAAAAAGTAATTACTATTATTCACACGTAATAGTGGTGTTACCAAGGAGCGACAAGAAGTGGAAGTGAAAAATGAAGGACGAGATTGTTGTATTTGTATAAAGAATGGACGGTGAGATCTTCTGTTCCAAGAAATGCCTGAAGAAAAAGAATAGAAAGAGAAGAAAAGGTGGGTGGGAAGGTGATATGCTTAAGAGGAGGCGTAGTCTCCGGTTGAGTCGAGCCACACAATAGCAGCAAGTGCACGAGCAATAAAATATGGGCAAAAATCTACGATTGGGCATGCCGCAGGTTCAATCCTTTGGTGCTACCTTGCCTAGTCCTCCTCAGCGCATAGCATATACTTCGTAGGCAGCACCATCACATAGCGAGATGAAGGGCAAACCTCCCACAACAATTGCGCCTTCTGCTGGCATTGGGCAACTAACGTTGCAGCCGATGGATGACGGATCAAGGCCAGGCCATCCATCCCCTGGAATCTTCGGATGAAGCCCAGTTTCCTGTTCATTCGCTATTTTTGTTAAGTGGGACTGATACCTTTCTCCCCAAGATCTGTTTGGCTGCTCTGAGGCGAGGAACTCATCTCCGCTGCTCTACGGAGTCCCCCTCACTGGCTGTCTCCAAACCTGCTTCCTACCAGTAGTGAAACGACCAAGGCCCTGGAGAGAGTTTCTCCTCTGTGCTCCCTACTCTCTGCAAGCATACCCTTTTGGGCGAAGGCGCAGGCCTAGGGTCGAAATTAAAAAAGGGGAACAAGGTTTGGCCAGGGGTCTCGGTCGATGTGGGTCTCCACATCTGCTGGTGTGGGTGGAGACGAGTGTTGTTTTCTGCTTTTGTGCGAGTATATTGTCCTCCCCAAGGACCTGGTCGGCCAGTCCCATTGGTTCCAGTGACTTGCATGGCCAATCCTTTCCACCTCTAGCTTTAAAGTTCTGAACGCTTGCCTAACTCGGCGCCAGAAGAGAGCGCCTCGTTGGACCTAGCGCATTTGCATTGAACAAAACAGGCTCAGCCACAAATTTTAACGGGACCAACTGAGCCAGGCACTGATGACACAGGGAAATAGAAAAAAGGCGTTATGCTGCATGTCTAGGAAAGCGACTTGATGAGATGAAAAACAAATCCCGCCATATGCACAAGCGATGGCACTAAAATCCTGCCATGCACTCAACGCATATTGTGCAGTCAGCGTTGTATACACGCACCTGACCGACTAGAACATATATGCGTAGTATTTATTACGCTAGAAGTCTACAACAGCCACCTGTGCCCAATCGAACTTCAGTTGGGTGTCACTGTTCTTGCTTTTTGTTTGCTTGTAGAGCCAGCCGTCGGACCAAATGTGCTTTCTCCGAAAACAGCGCCCAGTTGAGGCAGGTAAATATCGTTTTTCATGGTCACGCCAGGCTTGTCGTCTACGGTAGGGCTGCAGCAAGACCACCAAGAGCAAGCCACACAATCTGACAGATCTTGTTTGCCCTTGCGCTGCCCTATCCATTGAATTCATGTTATTTGGTGATTTTTCCTATTTTGACCCCTTGATTTCTAACGATTCCATTTCCATTTGCTTTGTGCTGTTACGAGTGCAAAAGCCCTTCTTGCTGCGAAGCACTAAATGAAGACCTTGTACTCCGTAATCAATAATTAACTGCCATAAGACGGAGTATTGAACGGCTGTATTTAGTTCCGCTTACATCCCCTTCCGTTTCTGACAACCGGAATTAGAGATCGGTTGTGGATTTGGTCTAATTTGTTTGTTAGAAACTTACTGCGTAGGGGGGCTCGGCTCACGAGCCTCTCCAAGGGGAAGGAGGAGCGGTCAGAAGAGAATAACATAAAACACAGGCAACGAATCGTGAGTATTGAAACGGTCACTGTTACCGCGTACTGTTTGCTGTTCTGCTTTTCCCCTGGAAACTATCTGTGGGTATGCTTCGCAGTAAGTTGTGCGATGAGAGTTTGACTCAGTGGCAAGTTGACATTGGGCGGAACGAACACCATGCATGTTCCTTTATTGTTGTATCTTACATTACACGTTTCCCCCGCATATGCAGACTACAGTCGTGCCACCACTGCGGAGGATGGGAGTCGCATTCCAGGTCTTTGAGCCTGACGAGGCTGGCAGATTCCGACCGTTGACCAGAACTGTCTCACTTCGACGCCAAGATTCGTAGTCGTGGCGCAAGGGGCTAACAGACTTGGCGATGCACATTCCTGAGTCCTGGCAGGAAGGCGGGAGCATAGCCGAAGCACCGGCGGCGGTTGAGGTTGAGAATATTTAGCGGGGAGACACGAGGGAAGTGAGACAGGCTCGTTCAATTTTCTTTCGGTGCGCTTGCAAAATCTTAAATTTGAAGAAGAAGGGCTTCCTTCACTTGAGCATTGTCAATGGTTTTTGGACCAGCGTCGCAATAATCATCTGTTTGCATCTTCAAAAGTACGCAACATCGCCATTGCAAATACAATGGCTCTTTCATATAGATAAACGAACCAGCATATTTTCAATGTTGACTGCCGCAGTTCTTGCCTGTTCAGAAGAGGGGTGCTACAATCTTTTGGTTTGGCCTGCTTGTAATATTCTCATTGTTGTTGCCTTTATTTGATTCTTTGGATCATTCGCTTTCGATCATCTGAGCTCTCGCCCAGATTACATATATGCGTATATTTTGACCTTTGTGTTTACAGCTTCTTGAAATTCACATGATACAGATTTGCATCCTTGCGTCCCTCTCTAAGCAAGTTTATGTTGTCTGCGATGGGTCCTGGCTTGTCCTTGGCCTTCAGATGCGCGTCCCGACTCTCCCAGCCAATGATTAGCTTCACGGCAGGGCCGACCCAATTCGATAGCTTGGGCACCGCTTGCACGACTTCTAAACTGGGCGCAACGTCTTCAATGGTCTCAAGCACGCTGCTGGAGTAGTATCCTTCCTTCTGCGCCGCCGCGACTTTCGCATCCTTGTCCGCATATCCCTCGTCCAGCTTGCTGCGGAAGAGGCGTGTGGCCGCCGCAAAGACAGACGGGAGTGCGGCGTACCCCGTGAACACTTCGGTAGTAGGTGCGCTAAAGGCAGCAAGGGCGCGTTTGTGGTTTTCGTCGTCGACAGAATAGACCTCGACCAGAGCAGGCGGTCCTTTGTCTTTGTGAGATGACTCGAAGGCGTTCCGCGCAGTGGTTGAGCTCCAGACTGCAGAGGAGCATGTCAGCAGAGACGACTACGGTAATCATATCCAGCAGAGGAATAAGTCGCACGTCCCGTAAGTCACTTACTCGTCACATGTACAGTTGAAGTCGGATCTTCAATTTTAGGTCCAGCATACTGCTCGATCAGCCCAGGGGCTTTAGACGCTGCCGCTACCCGGTCCTCGATGAAGTTCTTCTCGATAGCGTCTTCGCCAGCTAGCGGGAAGAACACGGCAAATTCGACAATATGAGTTGGAGCATCAGCCATGCTTAGAATTATGTCCTAACTTTTTTTTTCTTTTGAGAAATTTTTGTCGTTTAAAGCCTTTCTTTTTTGGCCTTCTTCTTAATGTAAGACTTGAGTTGCAGCGTCTTTGGATCAGATGCTTGGAGGGGTTCTCTTTATAATCATACTACACGCTTGGAGCAGTGAAGGCGTCGATGACTTCATTTACTCAGCAGATTTGCCCAACCCAAGGAAAAAAGAAAAGCCTCAACGCTACAAATAATATTTTCGCTTTGCGCCACTCATTTCATTTACCTAGAGAAGGAGAGAAACAAGCAGAACCAGAAGAAGGAGATCACAAGGTGATATCACCTAGATATTGGCAAAAAGAAGCGAAGCTCTCATACGACGTAAGACAAAGGAAGGCACCTTCAGGACTTGTCGTCGGACTTCAACAATAGCTACTCTACAGCAACTGCTAGTAGTGGGAGCAATCATATGAAAGAAAGCAGACAAATGATTACCAGTTCTGTAACACCGTAGCCCTCTCTTGCAGCATAAAATAAGCCGTTTCTAAACAACTTTATTTGTAAAGTAATATGCCGTTCGTATACGAAAATATTTGGTTTAGGTTCCGTAGGTAAATAATTACTATTTTTCTTTAGTTTTCACAGATTTCGATGCTTCATTTTTTCTTTTGGCCGACTCTTGGCCTTCAATTTATATAGACCTGATATGTTTAATCAGTTTCGCCCAAGGATTGCCGTACTCTTTGTTTAGTCTTGAATCGAGACTCTTGGAAAGTACAACCTAGATGAATCACGTTCAATTGCTCCTTCCCGTCAAAGAAGAGCACTTTCTTAGCTGCTCCCTGTTCGATCTCAGATCCGCCTTCTTTTCAGAAGCTTCCAATTTTCATTAAATTAAATCAACTATGAAAGAAGCCTTACTTATGTCTGTCTCTTCCAGATGCCACGTCTTCCTGAATAGTAGCTTTGTTACAATTTTGCGGCTCACGCTCTGAAGTGGCAAGGAATCTGGAGAATACCATGGCGTTTCACACTGTCGGCCAGAGCCAGACGGCTGTCGATAAGCTAGCCTCCTTTTTTATTAACAGGCTCCAAGAAACCAAAACACAGAGCGAGCTGGCCAAACTTCAATGTACAACACAGCTAAAATTTGACGCACAAGAGAGAATACTCCAAGAGCATACTCTCGCCATTGGTGCCATTCGCAACGACATAGATTCATTCTGGGAAAAAGTTTCAAGCTTTTCTCTTCATAAGTTTTCAGCCCAAATGGGGACCTTAGGCATGGATCAAAGTGAAAAAAGGGAGCTCGCATTGGCTCGCCTTGAACAAAAGATGGATAACGAAGTAGAGAATATGAGTAACCATTTGGCAGATGTCTCAAGAAGGCATGCCGCAGGTGAAGCAGCACTGAACATCATCATAGCTGAACTTGACCAAAAGATCCGAACGGGAAACGACACTGCCGTTGACAACTTGCGACGTTGCGAAAGCGAACTTAGGTCAAAAATATCGAAGCTAGAGGCTATGCTAGAGTCTAACAAGGCGGACGTTGATACTGAACGAGAAAGGATAAACAGAGCCTCGCAGGAAGCGAATAAGAGGCTCCAAAGGAAAATCGAGACTCTGGAGCTTACTATCATCCGCAACTCAAAAGAGTTGGCGGCAAAGGGAGAGGCTATTGAGAGGCTGGAAAGAGAAATACGAAACATGGCACAGCTGAGCATCAGTCAGGAGAATACTAACAACAACATTGGAAAAACGTTATCCGTCTTAGAGCAAGAAATGGCTAGGATTGGGACGCTCCTAGTAAGTTTTCGGCCACTATACCAAGCCTTGGAAACCACCCAACAAGTTGACTTGCGAAAAAATAACGCTGTTTTTGGTGAGAAAATTGTCCCATTGACGATAGTTGGGCAACTGTTGATATTGATCTAGAGCGTAAATCTCCAGGCCTAGTTTCTACGCGGCTGCAGGTTGTGACGCCAAGAACAATGAGACGCGCGGATTTTTTCCCAGCTTCTACGGTCCATAACGGGATGGTAACAACTTCAACACTTTCCACGTCTGCTCCCGCTAAGGTTATGGAGCTGGATACTCGTCGCTCCATGTGGCGCCAGAAGCGGCGGTATGAAAGCCTGGAAAGTAATGACATAACCGGTATGGGGCCGGCGCATAACAACAGCCCAGAGCCACCTCGAAAACGGCAACAAGCTGAAAGCGACACTCATGAGATGTCAACTGATGATGTAGAAGTTCATGATAGCATCATGGTAAAGTCCGTCGGGGAAACCCAGTGCGTTCAGAGGCGAAGACAGCAAGAAGTAAGGGGCGCGAAGGACCAAGAATATCACCCGAAGACCACAAAACAATTAGAAAGAAAACAAAAACCAGAAAACACAAACAAAAAAAGGAGAGCGTTGCGTGCTAGTGGAAATGAAAACGTATGCCTTACAGATAAAACGACGCCAGAGACACGAAAGACGACACTCTCGCTGAGGACTCCTGCTACATTTCAAGCACAAGGGCAACAAAGACAGGAGCAGCATATAGTCCAGCAACAAATCGAACAAAGCATGGAGCTAGAGAAGATGGAACTAGAATCAAAGAAAGTTCTCAAGGATAACAAGAAACAAGAACAAGAACCAGAATCAAAAGCTAGCTCCACCGATAGTCCCCAACAGTACGCGAATGACAACCCACAAGCACCGACGGCCAACAGAAGAGAAACTACGGCTGAATTTGTATTACATGTCAAAAACTTTGCAAAGCAACATAAAATTGACCCGCCGCGGTCGGAGAGGCAGTTTATATGGAGATTTTTGGAGGGAATTAGGGACCCAACATGGGCATCGTATGTACAGATGAAGCTGTTAGAAGCATACCCTCAGTCAGTTCGACCAAGTATTGGAATACGGGCAAAACACGCTATCAACTTCGACTCCGCCCTGACGTGGGAGCATGTCGTAGACTTAATTCGAAACATGCACAAGAAACGGCAAGAGAGCGTTGACGCGCTCACGAAGAACGTCTCATGAAGCACACAGTCCGGGTGAGAGGAAGAGACTGTGCATACTATGGGAAATCATTTGGAGTTTTTGTGAGCGTCGGTGAAAATAGGGTGCCAAATATAAGAATTAAATGGAAGTTCTACGAATGCGAAAGTGCTGAGATGCAATTGTACAACGAGTGTTATACTCAAGAAGTCGAAGTGGTAGGCCTAAATTCAATAATATATTCTCAATTTTTAACTCAGGGACTATGGATCAAGAGAAAATATCAGTCAACTAAGAAATACTGACAACATAGTATGTGATTGCTATTCTCCACATAAAACAACAAAAAGAAAAAAACCAGGGGAGCCTTACGATGAGATCTTGACCTGGGCCGCTGCGTCTGCTAATCCAGCCGCAGTTTCATCGTCGACTTTGGCGTACTTGTTGATCCATGCCAACACTTCTTTGTGCCAAACGAGCGAGTTTTCTGGTTTCAGAACCCACTGCAAGTAGGTACGTTAGATGTGTTGCTATTATTCTTATGAGGGAATGGGGCAGATAGTCAAAGGCAAACACCTACATGATTCTCGTCTGGGAACGAAAGAAGTCGGCTTGGTACATTGCGGCTCTGAAGCACGTTGAACATGGCCAGACCTTCAGTGACGGGTAAACGGTAGTCAAGTTCATTGTGAATAACCTAAAAGAAAGCCGCCAGTCAGAAAGAAGAGCGTAATCCAAATAGAGTGGCAGTGGGATAAAGAAAAGCGTACCAGCATTGGGGTAGCCCACTCGCCCGTATTTCTGGCGGGATCCCACTTCTCATATCCAGCCCGGTTCTCCCAAAAGGGGCCGCCAAAATCATGTAGGGGAAAGAAAAGCTCTTCAGAAGAATACTGATTAAGTGTGCTGAAGACGCCATCGTGGCAGACGAGCGCCTTGAAGCGACGGCCCAGCGGCTGTCCCTGGATCCAATCTAATACCATGTGTTAACACAAGGGTTCTAAACTCAAGGAACCACAACCAAGGAAAAGTGTATGCATACTTATCATATAGCCACCGTAAGAGGCCCCGAGAGCCACAGCTCGAGACATGTCCACATAAGGAATTGTCTCTGCCACATAATCTACGCATTTGACAATATCGTCATACGGCCGCCCACCCCACTGGTTCTGAATACCGTCTTGGAGAGCCATGCCATATCCGGTACTGCCGGTAGGATTGGGCGCTACAACGATGTAACCTTGCTCTGCAAAGACGGCCGGGTTCCAGCGTGTGCTCCAGCTATCTGTCCATGCGCCTTGGGGACCGCCATGGATTAACAGGGCCAGCGGCCATTTGCGGCCTCTGTTCTTCTCAGCGTGAAAATCCGAGGGTCGGACTACTAATGCATGTACATGATAGTCACCGGCGCCCTTGAACCATATCTCGCCAAGCTGCTCTCGTGACAAACCAAAAGTAGTGCCATGGCGAGACTGGGATGACACTACATCGAGTGTTGAGCGGGAAGCTGAATTCGCGTATTCGAAATCTTCAGAGTGTCCTGGATCGAGAATGCTGTAGAGGGAGCTGTCTATCTGCGAACTCAGAGTTAAGAAGAGTCGACCATCGCTGGAAGTGCCATCGGCTAGCAACCGCACATCCGTGACACTTCCATGACCAAGAAGAGTCCGGAAGCCGGTTCCAACCTTGCCGTCGTTGTGGAAATTTCTACGATGTCCTTCGACTTCACCAGGAATGAATTCTCGTCCGCCTACGATGATTTGCGGCAGACCATGAGCGGCAGCTTCGTCGGGGCGTGAAGGGAGGCGGTAGAGTGAGTTGCGTCCATGATGTTCGGCCGTGACGAATAGCTCAGAGCCATCCGCGCTCCAGAGAATGCTGTCGGGGCGTGCATCCCAGCCACCTTCGCCATCTTTCGTAGCATAATACTCGACGACATCGCTCTCATTCTCCGTATTGGCGGCAGAATCTAGCTTGCTAACATTTGAAACCAGGAGCAGGCGGGGCTTGTCACTCTCGTACTGAGGGTTTTTCATGCGCGTAAACACCAAGCTGTCACCGTCGGGCGAAAACACAGGGCTTGCACTATAGCCCTGAAGTGAGCCAGTCTTGATGGGGCGCGGACCTGAGAGCGGCTTTGCTTCAGAGTATGTCTTCAGAGGTACGAAATAGACATTGGAGATGGTCGTCAGCGCTTCATTGTGAGCTGGGTCACGAGCAACAAAGGCAATGCCGTGGGGGCCCAGTGCGAAGTCGCCGGTACCACCAAAGGGAGGCACGGGTGATTGCAAGCCAGTGTCTGCAAGTAGGTTGGTGATACCATTTGATGCAAGGTTGTACGTTTGGGTCGAAGAGGCCGAATCACCTCGCTCGATGCGGCCGTACCATATCGACTGCTTATTCTCCGTCACATAGGCATCCCAATGTCGAACAAAGAGCTTGGTATACACGCGGCCGGTGCTGTGTGACACCTTCTTCTTGTTGGCGCTGGATTCTGGGTTGTACAGCTTGCCAGACGGATCAGCCAGGCCAGTCAGAGCAAAGGCAATGGCTCCGTCATCAAGGTTCAGGGTTCGGAGGTTGGACAGGCCGCCGTCAAATGTTTGGATTTCAGTTGGTTTGGCGCCAGGCTGAGACACGTGGCCTAGAAGAAGTGTGGTTGTGCCTTTGTCACCGCTCTTTAGAAAGAAGAAGTCGTCCTCACCAACCCATACGGGCTCACTGTAAGCTGATTCTTCGTAGAGAAGGGTAGACTCTCCAGATTTGATATCTAGCACGCGGATCTGTGACGTTTTGCGGTGCTCCTCAAGAGAATACGTCGAGACCTGGTATTCATTAGAAATCGAACTAATCTGCAGAGGACAAAACTGACACAAAAAGCCAATGCTCTCTTACAGTGTAAAGGACTTTCTTGCCCGTTGAATTAGGAGCGCCGGCGGAGCGACGTGGCGCCGAGATCAAAACTCCGGGAGTGAATTTAGTTGCCTTGAGGGTCATGGCTGTTGAGATTCTTCGTGGAAGGCCTAAGAAAACAGATATATTTTTCTTGCAATTCCAATTGAGCCTTTGAAATCAGCTAGTAATAAACTGCTTGAGAGGAGAGCAATCGTCCCTCTGCTCTTGACAATTTTCTGCTAACTACAAGAAAGGAAAGAGGGATGCCTTGCAGGACAAATGGTTAGCGCCGTGCTCAAAGAGATCGACGGCTGGAGTGGCACGGGACAGTTGTGTTAGCGCTTGTTTGCAACAACGACCACTGGTGAAGTTCGTGAAAGATTGATCACTGAATAAGATGTTCTCTTGCCCATTGGGCTTCGGATGAGACCACTATATACTCAATTCGATCCGGTACAAAATCATGCACACGAAACAGGAAGCTGTCACTCTGCTGAGACTGCTTGTGCGAATCAACCCCGCAATTGCCAATCGGAGAAGGAGGGGGACTGTACATATAACCTCCAATATGCCAGACACTCCTTCTATATCCGAGCGCGTTTGTGGTTTAGGAAACTGAGCTCAGCAGGTGCGTTATTGAATAGTCCTATCCCACAAATCTTCCCTTTCCTTTATTAAACGCTTATGTTGAGATAAAACATCCAACATGCGGGCGAAGAAAGCAGAGCCGTTCCTATTCTCTAGTCCCTAGTCTTTCATGGCCTTCGTCTTGACATGCGTGTTTGGCTTGATATTTTATTATATCATTACGCCCAGTATGTCTCGCTGCTGAGTCTGCTTTCCTTTTTGGTATACTGTACAACAGGTAAAAGTAAACGCCAATATGTTGCGCCTCGAATGAAACCTTCTCATGCCGTCATAAACTGTCCCAAACTCCCAAAACCTAGAATCAGATCATCTAGAGTGCAAAATATCACTTACCCGGCGCCTTGGCAAGAAGTCATCGCAGAGCGAAATGAGGCAAACCGATCGACTTGCTTAATTCAGGTCGACTTGTTCATTTGTTCCTCACGGCACCAAAACTCGTCCGCACCTTTTTAGTCTCGCGCGTGGTGTCTGTCTCGCTGTCGTCGACGCCGGCAGCAGCGGCAGCGGCAGCAGCCGCCACGGCCCCCTTCTTCTTCTTAGAGAGCTTGCCGGTGGCGCCCGTAGTCGACGTGGGAGTTGCCTGGCCGGAACCAGGCCCGCTACCTGTGCCGCTTCCATCTTTGAACGAGGTCTGCAGGGGAGTGGGTGCGTTAGAGGCCTACATAGGATCGCGGAAGACAGTTAGCAAGCTAGAAAGCTCAAGCAAAACAAGTACCATCAGTGAGGAGGGCGGAGACGGGAAGCCTACATTATATGATATGCTACTCCGCGAGAAGACGCGGTTGGCCTCGGTCAGACCGGTCTTTCGGCGCTGTGCGGCCGCGCCGGTCATGCCCTTGATGTAGTTGTCAAAGCCTGTGATGATGTTGCCGCTGAGCGTGTTCTCCAAGTACTCTGTTTCCTTCTGGAAGATGGTCTCTTCACGATTTTGCTATCCCCCTGTTAGCCGACATATAGTCGCCGACGTGTTTCTCTCCAGAAGAGGACAAGACGTACCAACTGTCGCTCAAGTGCTTTCCGCTTCTGCAATAGTTCCTTCAGATGCTGGCGAGATTTTTCGTAGTACGGCAGGCCAGGCGCATCGGCAGCCACGCCATTGGCACCTTGCGACTTGTCCGCCATCGTAGTAGGTTGTGGGTAAGAGAGAAGAGAATGTGGGCGGGTGATTAACGGCGTGCGGCCTATGGAGACGGTAGTCGCACGAAGCGCGCGAAGCACAGAACATTTTGCTTGTCACATTTTGAACGGTGTATCGGTGATTAGTCATCGACATCGGTGCGGCTGGTTCAGGTACATACTACTACAATTGTATGCCGAAAGACTTGGCCCCCGCAAGTGATAATAGGCCTTGTGCATCTTTAGCTCAGTGGTTCATGCATAGGCCAGAAGCACGTTCCCCTACGGAAGATGTCCAAATATACAGCACAATTTCAATACAACGTGACATGCATTCAGAGTGTTATCTTTAGGATTTAGTCTTTTCTATACCAGTTTCTCCATATCCTGCTTGGATCATATTTTATGGCATCGTGCACTAGTATCTAAAGTGATTTGCTTTGTAAGTTGAGCAGAAGAACGAACAGTGTATGTAACAAACCATCCAGACCGCAGAGTCTTGTTTTCTATTCAAATTTTTTATAGCTTGCAGCTTTATCTTGCCGTGTCGGATACGGTGATGTCGAACTAACATTGAACCGACACTACTCGCATGAGAAGGGGAAAAACCAGCATGCCCGCGGAGAAATGAAGAGGGGCTGCGGAGAACGAGAGGACATGCTTATCGACGCGTTAGTCTTCTTCACGAACTGGGCTTCGAGGATCTCATCTGTTTGATTCGCTCCCTGAGTTCTTTCTCGCGCTGCTCGTTCGCGACGCGTTCGGCTGTCTTCGCCTAGTGAGAGGGTGACCTTGGTGTCAGTCCTTATGACCGGCGAGTTCAGATTTAGTACGCAAACAATAGAAATGAATTTTTTTTTAAAAAAGGGAAAAAAACAAACCTGTGGATGTCTTGCCGTTGGAGATGCGGCTTTGTAGGCTGTCGACTTCGCCCTGGCGGCGGTAGCGTCAGATGCAGCCGCGACAGAGGCTGTCTTGTGCGTAGGTCTGTGTTCTTTGTCGGAAACATCAGCAGACTTGTCCCGCGATCTCGAACGCGAACGTGAAGAAACAGAGGAAGTGTTTAATCTTCTTCGCCTGTCAGCAGGGTCCTTGCCGCGGCCCCTGTCTCGACTGTCGCGACGCCGCTGTCTCAACCTCCCTGTGTCGTCTTCCTCGGACGAGTAACTCTCACTGCGGGTCTGGCCCCGGCTCCGAGCCCGAGCCGCTTTGCGTTGCCGAGGAGGGTTTTCACTGCTACTACTGCGTGAATATCTGGATGAACCAGATGAAGACACCGATCGCGCCGATCGCCGGCCTCGGTCGCGTGATCGACTCCGTGATAGCGAGTACCGGCGACGTTTGGAAACCGGCGACCGGCTGACGGACGAGGACCGCCGCCGGGCACGGCGCCCATTGCCGCTGCCGCCGTCCCTGTGACCACGAGGCAATGACGGAGACCGAGCGCGCTTTTCGCCACCGACGTCTGATTTGGGATCTTGCCGATGACGCTGCGGCGATGAATGCTTGGCTCGGCTAGGTGAATTAGAAACCGAGTGAGAGCGAGAGCGAGAGCGTGGGGACCCGGAGTCCGCCGACGGCGAACGAGAGCGGGAGTCAGAGTAGGAGCGGGACCGCGATGACGATCGGCTCCGTGACCTTCTTCCACGGCGATAATCGTCCCGCCTGCCGCCGCGGCCGCGGTTGTCACTGGGAACATAGAGGTCATGGCGAGGAGGACGGTACTGCCCGCCGCGATCTCTAAAGTCGCGACCCCGCCCGGGTGGCGTTCGCGAACGGTCACGCCCCCTGCCACCAAAGCCCCCTCTACCATGTCGATTGTTGTTGCCACCACCTCTCCACGAGTCTCCCCGGTCGTCGCCTCGAGGGTGTCGGTCGCGGCCGAAGCGGCCAACATCATCGCGTTTCCGGCGGGCCTCCTCTGCGGCTTTTTCGGCCTCAATCTGGGGGAATGCATGTCAGCAAGAGTTGTTCTTTCTTGACCTTTGGGTAGAAACATGCTCACTTTTTCTTGGATCAACTCCATTTTCTTGGCTTCTAAGAGCTCCCGAGGGATACCCTGAGGGCTGCTCTGGGCGCTGAGCAGTAGGGTCCATAGTTCTTTGCAAAACTCGGGTGTCTGTGCCTCGAGGAAACCTGTGAGCTGGATCTGAAGAGCTTTGATATCGGGCTGCAGATGGCATATATGTTAGATTCGTACGCTGAAAGATTGGGAGTGGGATATCGATTCTAAGGGAGAGGTACATTTCTTGAGCCTTCAATCAGGTTGTAGCACAGCTCAATAACGACGTCATCGTCGTTGCCGAGAATGTCGGCAATCTTCCCAGCAATCCATCTGCAAGATGAGCGTCAGCAAAGAGAGAGAAATGGCAGATTAAACGCTAAATGGCGAAGAAAAACCTCCTACTTTTTCATAACCTGGAGGTTGACTTTCTGCATGTCTACTTTCTGGTTAAAGATGGATGGAAACTTGGTGCTCTTCAAGAGCTTTGCGTCGACACCAGTCGCCATGGCGGGTAGGGGCGGGAGCGAAGACAATCAAATGCAAAAATAATCCTAGACGTCGTTGAGAAACGTAAGGAGGGAAGAAGATGCAAATGAGTTGACAGAGTATGGCGATTGGGAGAGCATTCGACGTAAGTGGAAGAAAGGAAAAATGAGTAAACACTGGGCAGACCACCAAGAAGGATAGTCGATTAGTTCTTAGGCCTTGCCGTAGTGCTTGTGCTTTTTTTAACTCCATACCTAAATCAGGCGCTGTGGTCGAGTTGCATTGGTTCGCGGGCGCTAGTAAAAAAAGCTGTAGTGGAGCCCAAATCCAGCTGTTTGCTCCAACAGTCACGTGTCTCGTCCTCCGAAGACAGTTGTACAAATGCATTGGACGAACCGACAGGCGACAGCATGTCGTTTCATTTAGATAGAGGGTGAGTGAAGATCAATTTATGGTATATCATTATAATGTACACGAGTTTATGTGTTTTGTTCCCAGACATTGCGTTCCTGTCTCTGTGCTGCTCCAAGACCTCCGCGAATAAGGACAAAAAGAACCGATGTGTAGTATTAAATCAAACTGCTTCCGCTTCCATGGCACGCTGTCCAGCATAGAACGCCAACTGTTTTCTGTAGCAACCCGCAGGAAAGACAAGTCAAACCAAAATAAAATAAAATACTCCATAACCCACAAACGCCAATGCGAGTGTTCTCACCGCGAAGTAGACGAAGAACGAAGACCATTAGTGCGCCGAAGACATTACAATAAAAGAAAGAGGCCAATGGGATTGATGGAAATAGAAGACACCGGCTGCCTGTTATGTCGCTGATTTCTGTTCCTGTGCTGTGGTTTTCGGTCTCAAGACCGCGGATACGTGTAATGAGAATGCCGCCGGGACAAGGGCGGCGGCTGCTGTGGTGGAGAGGATGGTGCAGGCGCAGCTGCAGCTGGGGACGACATTGGCGTGTCTGTCCGCTCGCCAGCTTGTGACTGCTGCTGCTGCTGGCGCGCAGACAGCGCAGCAATCTTCTCGCGAGCTTGACGTAGGCTGCTGCTGTCGTTGTATTGCTTCAGCTTGGCGCGGAGCTCATGCAACGCTACAAGAGACGAGGCGCGCTCGATGTCGGCGTCAACCTAATAAAGAGTCAGAAAACGCGGCAACGTAGGAGTAGAAAACGAGAAAAAGAATACGAGCGGGCATCAGATGCCGTGCTATAGGGAATGGCTACCTCTCCTGCTCGTGGGGTGCCTGGCATGGAGCCATGGGAAGAGCTGGAGCGAGTAATGGGCGGCGTAAGCAACCGGCGGCTCAGGTATGAATCAAATGGCGTAGAGGTGCCGGCGTTCCGTGAAGCAGACGGGGAGCTCGACGCCAGCGCAGACGACGAAGAGACGCGTCGGTGCTGTGGCCGTTGTGAAGGCGTGCCTGGGGTAAACGCGGCGGATGAGCCGTCGGCCTGGGCAACCGTGGAAGAGTCGTGTGCGGCGAGATGCTGTGTCGTCGAGGGAGTCGCAGGGATAGTCGTGTTGGCGCTCACGAGAGCATGGGCAGCACGAGGATCCTTTAGGAACAAATAGTCAGTCTTGTGTTGTCTGGTTATCATCTATGCTTCATCGCCGCCCTCTGTCCAAAACTCACTGCAGCGTTTAGATCGCTGAGATCCGCTACCATCTGCGCCAGCTGCAGAGTCTCCATGTCTCAATCAGCAGGCGGAATTATAGACGATGTGGCAGGAGGAGCTAGTTGCTGGCTCTAGGCAGCTGAGGTCGGTGTCTAAAGCTCTTCTTGGTGTCGCGGACGATGCGGACCGTCGGTGGAGAACGCAAGGATGTTTTGCCACGATAAGAAAAAATTACTATCGATGACAGAATGCGGCTTTTACTTTTTTTTATTCTTAATTCGTTCCTTCCATTCTTCGGTTCTTTGTGGCTTTGTTGGGAGCGCCGTCCGCAACAACCTGTTTGTGTCACTTGTCATGCGGGGGCGATCAGTAGGAACGCATTTCGTAATTCCCTACGGAGTACAATGCCCACGCGACGTGTCGACGTAGCCAACCGAGCCAACTAAGCATACACGTACCAAGTACGCACAAAGGCGATATATAATTAGTGCAGCAGCCAAGCCCGATTTGCTATCAGCGCCTGGACGAGCTCGATTGTGGGGTCGCACATAAGGCCGCTGAGACGCAGAGCACAATTCACTACCACATCAAACATGGAGTGGGGGGGGCTTTGGCTCGACTGAGCAGTTGCATTTTAGGTCCTTTTGGAATATGAATTACCTATTAGGTAGTGCGTGCGCATGCCTAGAGTTGCGTTCTGTGCCGTCTTTTCTGTCTTTCTCCGCCTTCCGCTATTCACCGCCCGCGTTTTGCTGCAGTCGCCTAGACTTGCCGAGTCGGCCACTGTTCTTGGTGTCGTTTTGCCGGGCATCCAGAAGTGAGTGGGGAAGAAGCTCCCCCCCCCCAAAACCCGTCATCGGGAAGCGCGCTCCCCTCCTAGCCGACTTCAGCAGTTCCATTGTGAACCTGCTCCCCCCCCCCCTCTAACACCAAGCTTGCGACGGCGCGATCACTTATCGTAGTTGAATTGCCCTATCCAGTAATTCCCAGGCGCAACAGTGAGGATCCCTTGTTCCTCTGGCTCGACGCTACGCGGCCAACTCTTGCGATGCCGCAAGTACCAGCTGCCCCTCAGTTCACCCGCAATAGCGCCAGTAGCCATTCTCCGATGCTCATCTGATTGATCCATTGCTGTCGGCTGATGACGGGACGCCGCTATGATTTTGTAAATCCGCCAAACTGAAGCCGTTTCCCTTTCCCTTAAATCCCAGTACTATTGCAGCGTGTTGCCTTTTTTCCCCTTTTGTGGTTGGATACCCCCCTCTCGGTTGCATTTGTATCGTTCCGCCCGCACTCAATTGGTCACTTACGCCATCGATTTCGGTCTATTGTTGGACTGCCGAGAACCTGCTCTCTGAATAAAAAGAGGCACACAGGACGGAAAGTGAGAAGAACAGAGAGAAAGAGAAAAAGAGACGAATTGCTGTTCAGCATGTTTACTTTCCGGCGCGGCTTGTCCACCATGGCTTCCCCGTTGTCAGCGCTCAAGAAGTCCAACAAGGTCGTCTGCATTGGCCGGAACTATGCGTACGTCGTCATTTACCGATTACCAATTGCCTCACTGATTTAGACACATACGATTCTGTTCTCTTTATTTTGCTGACCTTCCCTTCTTTGCTGGCAGAGATCACGTGGCAGAACTGAACAATGTGCGGCCAAAGCAGCCCTTTTTCTTCCTGAAGCCGCCTTCGTCGATTGTCCTGCCCGGCAGCGGTCCCATTGTCCGGCCCAAGGGCATAGACCTCCATTATGAAATCGAGCTCGCCCTGATCATCGGCAAGACGGTGCGCGACCTGAAGCCCGATGACGAGCAGGGTGCCCTTGATGCCATTGACAGTAAGATGTTTCTCGCGATGTAAAAGCTTAGTTTCTCGGGGTCGACTGCCGAATGCTGACCCAATGCGCCGCGCGCTCCAGGCTATGCTCTTGCTCTTGATATGACCGCTCGCAACATCCAGAACGAGGCCAAAAAGAAGGGTCTCCCCTGGGACATTGCCAAGGGCTTTGATACCTTCCTGCCCGTCAGCCAGGTCATCCCCAAGTCTGCGATCCCGGACCCCCACAACATCGAGGTCTTTCTGAAGGTCAACGACGAAGTGCGCCAGCAGGACTCGACCGAGCTGCTGCTGTTCCGCATCCCGCGCCTCCTCAGTGACATCTCCCGCGTCATGGCCCTGGAGCCGGGCGACCTGGTGCTGACTGGTACTCCCAAGGGCGTCGGCCTGGTGGTGGCTGGCGATGTCCTGCGCGGCGGCATCCGTGTCAACGGCAAGGAGATCGAGGAGGCCAAGCTGGAAGTGCCCGTTGTCGACTCGACTGGCGACTACGAATTCTCTGAGACATAACGGGGGAAGGTGGGACCGGCGTGGGCATGTACATATACACATAGAGAAAACTAAAGAACAAATGAAACAAAATACAAAAAAAAGAGAGTTCATTATGCATTTAGTGTCATTTTTTTTTTCTCTCTTTCTAATTTACATGCTATGCTTCTCCGTTACGCCTTGTTAGGATCGGCAATCGACCCCGGCTGCGGCGCCCAGTCGGCCAGCGTGCCGCACTTCTTGCACGTCCGGTCCTCGTTGCTGGCCCGGAAGGCTTCGACGGCTGCCTTGATCTGCGTGCCCAGGTCTGTGCAGTGGAAGGCCGCTTCGTGCACGATGGCGCGGCAGTCGGGCTGCCCGCAGTACCAGCGCATGCGGTCGATAGACGAGGGCGGCCGGCGCTGCTCCAGCACGACGCCCACGGTGTCGGCAAAGCGCACGGGATTGTGCGGCGTGTTGGCTGGCAGCAGGAACATGTCGCCTTCGCGGATAATGATATCACGGAAGTTGCCGTCGTCGACGACCTTAAGCATCATGGCGCCTTTGTGCTGGAAGAACCACTCGGGCGTCTCATTTATGTGGTAGTCTGTGCGGGCATTGGGACCGCCGACGATCTGATGTATCAACCCCCTCATATTAGAAAACAAAAGATTAACCAAGGTCGCCAAACAGGGATTGGTGGGGATATACCATGACTGTGAAATCTTCATTGTAGACACAATAGTTGTTGATGGGCGGCTTCAGAAGATGCGAATTCTCTTCCAACCTTGAATAATTAGCTGGATATTCCCTTACAAGTCACCTAGCATGCCTTTCTATCTCGCTCTCCCCTCCTTCTCCCTCCTCCCCCCCCTCTCTCTGTCACTTGTTGGCATCTCTCTTCTGACGTACCACTTAGGAAGATTCACAGGAGGCCCGAGCATGATGATTCCGTATCTTTACGCTGGCGTATTCTGACTTGACCTTGTCTTCTGCTTCTTTTTCTTTATTGTATAGTGTTTGTTTGGAGACTTGTCTTGTCTATATTTCCTCTCCAACTTCTCCGAGTCCTGTCACTTTTCTAACCTGATCATTCCGTAAACTCCGGTCTCGCAGTTTCTAAGCAAAAGCTTTAACAGCTCACTGCGGATGATAATAATACCACGCGTTTCGGCTCATGAGGCCTAACTCTTTCCTTTCTTAGGGAGGGCGGGGCGTTGCCGAATCTTGCCACAGCCGTTACTAATCGGTAAATACAATACCTCCTAAGCTCTAGAGCTGTACGGAGTAATACGCTTAGCTATCCTCCAGTATTTTCTAAATCCCTTAGGATGAGAAATAGCTTGTTTATGTAGTATGTTGATAAAGTTTAGTATTGTGCTTTAGTTCAAAGCTGTTCTTATACTCTTGTGTAAGGCAACGAGCGATCCTTGAGCCTGGGAGCCTGGCAATCTGACGTTGGCGCATTCCGGATACTGTTGTAGGGTTGCGTCCAGCTATTCTTGGTATAATCACGTGCATATTTGCATTTAGCAGCAGCCGGATAGCCCCGTTATAATTCAACGTATGGCATCCCAGCTGTATGAAGCTGCCCGTCAGTGTCCCCTTCTTGGCCTTTGAAACACGCAACGCCTCCAGAGTGACGCACCACCGACCCCCTTTGTGAGAGCGAGCACCAGACGACAGATAACAAGACAGGGAGTAATTTGAACTTTTCCATATTCAATTCCTTTCATTTTACCTACGCAAACCCTCTCGGCGAGCACATTTCTGTCACGAAAGCCTACCAGACATCACGCAGACACATAAGACTGGACAGCTCCCCTGGACTCCCACGAGGTCCCTCAGCCCTGCATTGGTGCTTTCACCAATTAAAACTGCCTCACATTCTCCGCCCTTGGGCTACCTTGCTCCACCAACAGACGATTGAGCACAAGAGGACCTTAGCTCCTTCGCCCTACACTGAACAACCTTCTCATTCTCCCGCAATACTTAAAGCAAACGATCTTCTTTCACAATCTCTGACCTGCGTCTGAACTTCATTCGTTTTCGTGCTTGAAGCAATTAGATTCCAGCCACCTACTTGCTGCCGCCATGGACCACTCACACCATCACCACATGGATGCGATGGCCGGACACGATATGCCTGGACACGATATGCCCATGGATGTGTGCAGCATGAACGTAGGAGAACTCCCTGTCGCCTTGTTGGTGGATTTCCTCGCCTTGCCCAGCTGACCTCTCCATTTCCCAGATGCTTTTCACATGGAACACAGAGAATCTCTGCATCGTTTTCCGCTGGTGGCATGTTCGCTCGACACTGGGTCTTCTGCTCTCACTGCTGGCCGTCGTGGCTTTCAGTGCAGGCTACGAGGCCCTGCGTGAAGGCATCCGCCGCTACGAAGTAGAGCTCGCGAAGCGGGCCGAGGCCGTGCCGCGTAAGCTTTTTTTTTTCCTCTTCTTCACCTATTTACTTTGTCTCTCAGCCCTTCTGCCCCGCCTGCTGTGCAACAATTAGCTAAGTCAAAGACAAAGACGACCGTGAACAAGTTGGAGACCGTGATGATAATGATACTGAGACCACGCCCTTCCTCCGCACAGGACAAGCCCAGACCCAAGTAACAAAGCGGGCACACGTTATCAAGGCCGTGCTGTACGGCATCCAGAACTTCTACGCTTTTATGATCATGTGAGTCCATGAGGACGGTGCTTGTTCCTCTATTTGTTTATTGCGCTGACAGTCTCTCCCATAGGCTCATCTTTATGACCTACAACGGCTGGGTCATGCTTTCGGTTTCCGTTGGCGCGTTCGTAGGTTACCTTTTGTTTGGCGGTTCGACACCAGCGGCCAAGGAGACGGCCTGCCATTAAGATGTTCCTTCTATACGGTGAACATCGTCGCGCTTTATGAGCGCATCTGATGTCGGTGTCGGCATAATGAGCGAATGCTAGAGCTATAAAAGGCTACTGTTGCTCGCGGTGGTGGGAGACTTGGGAGCGTCTAAGATTGGAAACAAGCGAGATGTATTTTAGGCTATCATGATATATCGTCCGGGTCATTCTCAATGGAGTATTTTGCATGCAATTTCTATGCTTTCTAGCTCTAAGAAAAATGAAAGTCATTGCGACTCTAGCCTTCTTTGATCCTGCTCTCTGCCATTGAAAATCAAATCTTGCTCGCCTCTTTCAGGTCCTCGTGGGTCAGCTCGCTCCCTGGCTTCTTCTTCTCGCCCAGGCGGCCCATCTTGTCCAAGCCCTCGATGATCCGCTCGTCGCCAAAGTGCGAGTTGTGCTCAAACGCGGGCGTCTCGCCGAACGCCAGCGAGGCCGCGTCAACCAAGATGCGCGCCGTCATGCCCCACACCTTGTACCGGCCCGGGGATTCTTCAATGTCGTCGTAGTCGCCTTCGTCTTCGTCCTTTTGCTCGTTCTCCTTGCCGGCTCCCACCAGCACGGCCGCGTTCTGGGTATCGGCGGCAGTGCTGTGGCTGCCGGCCTCCCCTGCGGCGGGCGCAATGACGGCCTTCAGGCTTCCGTTTCCGCTGTCGTGGCCGAGGGTGGCGCTGCTGCTGCTGCTCGCGCTGCCGCCCCGTATCCGCTTCCGCGGCTTGGCCACGCGCTGGCCCACCACCGGCACGTAGAAGAAGTGCATCCGCCACGGCTCTTCGTGCCAGTGGAGCCACGATCCCTCGTACCAGGGGCCCGGCGGCAGCTTCGGCCGCCGCAGGGCGGCGGTGGTCCTGCTCTGTCCGTGGCCCTGGCTCTGGCGCCGACGGGGGCTGTTGGTCAGCGCCAGTGGCGTGCCGTCCTCGGCGGACACCTCGTCGGTCGCCAGCAGGAAATTGTGGAAGGGCGCGCTGAATACGGCAGCCACCTCCTTGGCGTCCAGCCGGGGGATGAGCACCTCGTCGGGGGTAGCTGCGGCAGCGGTGGCGGCGTCCCCGCCGCTCTCTGCTTCCTTGTCCCCCTCCGCCGGCGCCGGCGCCGCCGCCCCGTCCCGCTGCGGCTTCTGCTCGCGCCCCTCCAACTCCCCCTCGCCGGCGTGCAGCAGCGCGATGCACGGCCGCACCACCAGCTCCGTCTTGGCCAGGTTGTACGGCAGCGCGCACAGGTGCTCGATGCGGTAGGGCCGCGGCAGCCGGCTGTCGTCCAGCGGCAGGCCGATCTCCTCCCAGGCCTCGCGGCGCGCGATCTGCTCGGCCGTCTCGTCTAGCGTGTCGGCCTTGCCGCCGGGGAACGCGGCGTGGCCTGAGTAGTTGCGCAGACTGGCCGCCCGCATGGTCAGCACCACGCGCAGGTCGCCGCGCCGATCAGCATACAGCAGGACCAGGACGGCGGCCCGGCGGCTGAGCGGTAGGCGGTCCCACAGCGGGAAGGGCGGCGGCCGAAAGGCACGCAGGCGGGCGATGGCAGCCTAGTGTGTTTGTCAGGTCTCAGTTCAGCTTGCGCCGAACAAGAAGGTACTTGGGGACAACGAGGGCGCGCGCAAAAAAAGGAGTGGGCGACCTACCGCTGACCGCGCGTTCAGGGGCGCCATGGTCGATGGATCCCAGTAGTACGAATCGTCGCCGATGCTGGCGCGGGGCGTTACGTCGTCGCTGTCGGCTATGTCGGCCTTGTCTGGCCCGGCTTCACTGAATGAACGAATGCTCGCGGCAAGCTCGTCCACGTCGGCGGAAGCGAGTGGAGGATCGGTTGTGCCGTCGCCAGCCGCGGTGCAATTGCTCGTGATTGTCGATGCGACAGTCTCCTCTGGTGGTTGATCTTCTGCGACAGCGTTGCGGCCAGCGCTGCTCGTGGTCATTGTCGAAGATGGCCGAGCAGGGAGGACGGTAGTAAAATAAATGTCGGAGACGAGGACAATATAAAGAGCGAACAATCCGAGAGCCGAGCACCGGGGAGGAAGACGACGAGCAAATGAAATAGCCGGAATCTACCACTTTCTCTCCCAATCACCAATCGGCAAGCTGGAATGGAACAAGCCAAACTACCCCGGCTTAAGGCGGAGAAGATCCAAAATAGCAAAGGAACAGTCGAGTTTGACGGAGTGGGGTCAACTAGGCCAGTCAATTGGATCGATTGCACATGTATTTTGCAGGGCGTGACGTTGGAACTGATCTCGGCACTCAGCTAGCATATGGGAATTGAGCTGGAGCCGCGTTTCCGAATGTTTGCGGGGGTGGGTGGATGATGGGATGTATGATGAGAGACTGAGAAATTGAAAACAAAAAAATGAAAAAAAAAAAAAATATGAAAAAAATGAAAGAGGGGGTGAGAGGGGTTGAGAAACGAAGCAAAAGGAAAGAAAAATATATGAGGTTGGGGAAGAAAACGACTTGGAGTAGCTTCGTGCGATATGATATAAAGTCATAATTAAGAAATAGTAATCACTGGAGGCACCAAGTGAGACACCAGCCGGGGACGAGTAATTTTATATTGCCCGAGTCGTACGGAAGTGCCGTAAAGACAAATATCATGATATGTACAAACTGCCGTGAAAGCACAGCAAAGCCTGGGAACGCATAGCAAAAGCAAAGAGCAAAAGTAAAAGAAAAAAACGCCGTTCGTATTGTTCCTTTTTGTTGACCCTTTGGAACTCCCAAAAAGAACACCACAATGCTCACAAAATACATAGGCCCCGGCCATGTTCTATATTTCCGCCCAATGGCCATGCTTCCATCTGTCTCCTCTCGTCGTCGGTTTCCTCCTCCCTCTCGTAAGGTATCGCATAGTAGTACACTTGTGTGTTGACAAAAAATGGCCCTTCCAGGTCAGGCTGTCATAACAAAATCCTCTCTCCACATGCTTTCCTGTACAACCGCATCCCAATCAGCTCCACGCGGGAATATGAGGCCCTGGCCAGAAGCGGCCGGCTCTCTGCTGCTTTCTATCTAAGAAATCACCGCTTCCTCGCTGGCCATGTCCTTATCGATGCCAGGGAGAATGGTCTCCTCAGGTGCCGATTCGTCGACAAACTTCCTCTCGCTGATGTGTTCCTGCTCCTTATCGCCTTCAGCCGTCCACACCTTGTCGGGGAACGTGCCGCGCTGGCCTTCCTCGTGCTTAAACGTGCAGTACCGGTTGGTGCACGGGCGGAACTTGCACATCGTCTTGATGTGCGTGAACTTGCAGCCTGGCACGGAGCAGTCGCCGCCGTTGCGGCACAGAGGCATGGACGGGTGCCGGAAGGGGCAGTGCGGGTTGGTGCAGTTGGGGAAGAACTTGCAGTCTTGCTCGCCCTGGTGCGCGACGCGGGCCGCCGGCGAAGGGTGTCTCGCCACGCACTTCTTGTTCTTGCAGGCTGCGCCATACGTGCACACATCGTGCACATCCACGGTGACGCCTGGCGGTGCCGCTGGCGACTGGTGGGCATACTTGCAGTCTTTGTTGGTACAGTGGAGGTTGAACTTGCACATCGTCTCGGCCGGGTCGGTAGCTTCGCGTGGTGCGTCGCCGGCCATGTCAATGTCACCCCCTGCGGGTGCGTCGCCATCCTGTGCATCTCCTCCGTTCTCACCCTGCTGGTTATTGTGCTGCCCGTTGCGGAAGTTCTTGTGGTTCTGATTTGGGTGTTGAACGCGATCCGCCAGCGGCCGGCCGCCGCGGTTCTGGTTGAAGCCGCCGCGGCGGGTTTGCTGCATCATCTGCTGCTGCTGCTGCTGCATCTGCTCTTGCATCTGCTGCATAAGCCGCGATTGCTGCTCCAGCATGGCATACACGTCCATTGGTCCCGGCTGCATCGGCGACTGGCCAGGCTGGCCAATCCACGGCATGCCTTGCTGCGGGCCACCGCCCATGCCAGCAGCTGTCAGAGCATGGTTGAGGTTGGCAGCTGTCCGGCCGTTTCGCTGCTGCTGGCGGCCGGCGCCGAAACCACCAGCGCCGCCTTGCCGGGGGCCTTGTGGCGAGCCACGTGCGTGTGTGTTGATGCGGTCGGAGCCACCACCCTGGCCGCGGATGCGGTGCAGCACGCTGTCGTGTGTTCGATCCATGGCGCGGTTGATCTGGCCCATCATGCGCTTATCGCGTCCACCGCGGAAGCCCCCTGCGCCGTTCCGCATCGCCTTGGGCCCTGTTGGTCTGCAAAGCTGTTAGTATTGTACGAGACCAGACAGAAAGTTAATGAAGATGCACAGAAGTGGAAAATACATACGCGCTAAAGTCGCCAAGAGCATCGGAACTCGAGAGATCCATGTCCATATCTTGGTCTCCGTCGGTCTGGGAAGCATTGGCCGCGGGTGGGGGAGGGCCGTTGAGTCGGGCGTTCTGCGCCTCGATCGTCTCGAAAAGCCACTTTGAAAACTCCTTTGCGCTGTTGTCTTCGGGGCTCAAGTTTAACAAATCGCTTGACAGTTCGGATGCGATTTCATCCTCAGTCTTGCCGTTGACAATCATCAAGATCAGGTATTCGGCCATGGTGGTATCGCTCGCATCGCTCGGCGCCCAGCCGTACTCGACGAGCTTCGGCTGAATTTGCTGATGCAGCGCCTCCGCCAGTGGCGTGTTCATCGCGACTTCGACAGGCATTTTTGACTGAATTATGGGCAAAGAAGTTGCCCGGGATGGAGAGCGGTTGGGAGCCGGAGATGATATGCGAGTGAGGGTGGCGACGTCGACGCCTTTCAAAGCCTTGCAGAAGAACAGGGGAAAATGCGAGCGCGATGGACGTGCGAGGAGTGGCCCAGAACTGCAAGTAGTTGTTTCCTTAAAACGGCCCAAGACGCGACTCAAAAATTTCGAAGGGTGGATGTTTGCTTCTTGTTCGGCGGCACCATGCGATGCCTGTAAAGAATGTTGTTGATGGAAAAGCTTTGCTGTAGAAACTCGTAGATTGCGGCTGCGAAATTGAGAAAAATCGCTGGTTGATGACTTGCGTGCGACTCTGCGTGGGTGCTTAGCGCGACAGATGACGCGCTTTCATTGGTCTGGTATTTGGTCACGTGTCTAAATACTGATTTAAAAGCAGCCATACTAAAGTGCAGAAACTAGGAGAACCAGGTTGCGGCCTGAGGCAGAATTAGTCAACAAGGTGTGGCGAAAGCCGCCGCTCCTATCTTGCTAGGCATTGATTTCGGGAGTACTACGTAAAGCAGCTTGCATAATAATACAAACTCGCTATAGGAACAGAGTACATGTATTCGGCCCACAGTGACACGGAATAGTGGCCATGTGCGTGTGCTTGGGCCTAAGTTGGGTTCTGGTGGTAAACTTTCTAATCATGCTTCGTCCTTTTTAGGTGTTCGGTGCTTGTTGCAGCTCAACTTGCCAGTCAATTTATTTCAACCTTTCAACCAAGTCCGTAGCAAACCTGATCGTCCAAAACCAAGAAAATGAGCACACATAACAGCAGCCAGTAAGATTGAAGGTACAAAGTAGCATACGTAAGACACAAAAACCTTAAAGCTTAGTTATTAAAGCTGGAGCTGCAGGCTCCGGTCTGTGATTGATTGGCCCCTGTGCGGAAGTTCAGCCCAGCAACGGTTATGGCCATCTCCGTCAACCATACACATGTGCCCGACCTGCCTTCTACTGCCACCGCCCGTCAGATTTATTTTCGTTTCTGTGCGTACGCTTTGTCTCATGGGCTCGACTCTTCAACCTCCGAGTCTTGGCGATTCGATTCTGTCTAGCTCGCTGAGCAGCCCAAAAAAGGAAAGCCTCTTTTGCTTCCCCCCGCTCTTCTTTGCCAGGCTTAAGGAGTGGCTGGCATGAGACAGTGGCCCTGCCGTGCAACATCTAATGATCGGTCCCTACTGCACGAATTTGTGGCTCAGTGACTAAGTTTTGACGCGACAGTACGACGTATGGTTCTGTATCATTGGAGTGAGACAATAGACCGCTGAACACAGACGAATGTTCTAGCTGCTGCTGCTGCATCTGCTTCGTCTCGGCCAAGTCAGAAAGAACCGCGAGAGGAGCCGAGATTGGCCAAAAGGCCTGAGAAGCGAGGTCCGAGTAAGACGCACTTTTACAACGCATATCTTCATTAAATTGTGTTTGCTGAATTAGAGACCACAAAAGGAGAGCTCCCAAAACCTGGTCGATCCCAATCTCAGCCGCCTTTTTTTTTTTGGCCCATGAGCCACCACAAGATTGTGGTTAACTCTAAATTAAGGCATAAAGAAGAGGAGGAGGAGGAGGAGAAAGAAGAAAGAAACAAGTGTTACTAGAAGACCCATTCCTTTTTGTTGATAAAACTGCTCCCGCTCTTTTTTCTTGTTTCTGGACTGCCCTCTGGTCCCTATCGAGCCCTCTTCGACATCTCGCGTCGCTCGTCGCTGTCGAAATCTAAGACAACTTCTTCATTCGCTTTTCTGTTACATCGTCATCTTATTATCCTACCTACCCAGCACCTCACCGATCCTACGCTCTCCACTTGTTGCCACTCCCATCTATTGTCTTTTGAGTTCCGGGCGTTTCGCTGTGGTAGTGGTGATCTCCCTCTGACGTAACGTTGCGCCAAGCTCACATTTCGAGCGGGTTTACCAACGTTTGTTATCCACCTGGCTGTCTGGCGATAATTCGCGTCAATAGTCAATAACCCCCAGCACATGACAGATGGTACTACAGGACAAAAAAAAATTAAGTATTCTTTTGCGTTGCTTGCAAGCCGCTACCGCGGAGGGAAGAGGAGAAACGAGGCTGTCGAACGGGTGCGGTGCAGCTTTTTTGAGCAGCTAGCAACCAGCCTAAGAATACAGCGAACAAGAGAATCAACGTCACACACGTCAATTTACGCAATGATAGTCGTTGTCTTTGGAATTGGTTACAGTAGATTCATTGACGCCTCTCATTTTCTGCGTCTTGCCCCTGTCTCTCATTTCCCTCCGTTCCCTCTCAACTCACATCCGTGTCTTATCCTCCCGTTCTCTTTCCAGAATCTTGGTCATATTAAGAACCTAAGCCAGCCTTCTTTTAATCTATATTAATTACCGGGCCACGGAGTCTGTCTGGATTGATCCAAGATAGCAAGAGGACCAGAAAAAGGAAGCAAGAGAGACACGGGAGGAAATTTCAACAATACGGAATTGAGTTTTCTGGCCTATTTTGAACCTTTCTTATTTTCCTTTCCTCATTCTTCCTTCCCTCCTTCTACATCCGCCTCAACACCCCGCGCGTATCCTCTCGCCGTGTTGCACTAGGAACAAACAACTGTCGTGTCTTAGCTATTAGCTTTTATTTCTTGCTGCCTCCCCTTACCCTCTTCTAGCTTCCTTTGCCACATATCTCCTTGTATCCTTGTATTCTCGCCTGCCATGCTACCGTCAAAGGAGCTCCTCGCCGCTGCCCTGCTGGCCGTGGCCAGTCCAGTCGCAGCTATATGGCCGATACCACATACCATATCGACAGGCAACGCAACCCTGCTGATCAACCAGAACATTGTAGTCACTTACAATGGAGCACCTGTACGCTGGTCTTCTACTTCTTCTTCTCCTTTCTCCTGCCCAGTGGCACGAGGATCTTATTACCATGAGCATTGTGATAACCCTAACCGCCTCTTTTCTCAAAATCAGATTGTTTATACGTACGGGTACCAGCCCTACAATGTTCAAAATAGTCAGCAGATTGTGCAGGCCGGTGTCTCGCGTGCTCTCGGGGCCATCTTCCAGAATGGACTTGTGCCATGGAAGTTGCACCCAAAAAATTCCTTGAGCAGTTTCGAACCAAATCTGTACACGCCACACACATGGGTGAGTTCGCTTACCATCAAGCAGACGGCCAAGGATACCGCTGCCACGTTCCGACCAAAAGCCGGCCAGGTGGACGAGTCCTATAATCTCACGTTGAGCAAGTCCGGCGCAGCGACTTTGACTGCTGTGTCGTCAACCGGTGTCCTGCGCGGCCTGGAGACATTTGTGCAACTCTTTTATGAGCACACGACTGGAAACGCCTGGTATACTCCCTACGCGCCTGTGTCGATCCAGGACGCGCCAAAGTATCCACACCGTGGAGTGATGTTGGATGTCTCACGCAACTGGTACGACGTCAAGCATATTTACCGCACCATTGACGCACTTGCCTGGAACAAGATGAACATCCTGCACCTGCACATGACCGACTCCCAATCATGGCCGCTCGAGATTCCATCGCTCCCCGAAGTTGCTGCAAAGGGTGCTTACCGCTCAGACTTGACCTACGGCGCAGATGACTTGGCCGCTCTGCAGAAGTATGCCGTTGCTCGCGGTGTTGAGCTCGTTGTTGAGATCGACATGCCAGGCCATATCGGGTCGCTCGCTTGGTCCCATCCGGAACTGATCGTGGCCTACGATGCGTTTCCCTATACATGGTGGTGTGCCGAGCCGCCTTGTGGTGCGTTCAAGCTTAACAGCTCTGCCGTCGACGACTTCCTCGACAAGCTCTTTGCGGACCTGCTCCCGCGCGTAGCCCCTTACTCGGCTTACTTCCACACAGGCGGAGACGAGCTCAATGCCAACGATTCGCGTCTGGATCCCGGTGTGGGCACGAACGAGAGCAGTGTCCTGCAGCCCCTGCTGCAGAAGTTCATCACGACCAACCACGGCCGCGTGCGCGCCCACGGCTTGACCCCCATGGCCTGGGAGGAGATCCCCCTTACGTGGAATGTGACCGTGGGCAACGATACGGTGATCCAGGCTTGGCTGGGTGAGAGCTCGATCCAGACGTTGACTGCACAGGGCCTGCAGGTGATCGACAGCAACTACAACTTTTGGTATCTGGACTGTGGCCGCGGGCAGTGGATCAACTTCGACAACGGCGCGGCGTTCAGCACGTACTATCCATTCAACGACTGGTGCGACCCGTTCAAGAGCTGGCGGCTCGTGTACTCGCACGACCCTGCAGATGGCGTCTCGGGCGAGGCCGCGAAGCTGGTTCTGGGCGGTGAGGTGGCCTTGTGGAGCGAACAAGCGGATGGAACCAATCTAGACACACTGTTGTGGCCGCGTGGCAGTGCGGCCGGCGAGGTGCTGTGGTCAGGCAACAAGGACCCTGCGACGGGACAAAACCGCAGCCAGCTGACGGTGGCACCAAGGCTCAATGAGTGGCGCGAACGGTTGGTGAAGCGGGGTGTCCTCGCGGCACCCGTACAGATGACATGGTGCACCCAGGCAGACAACTCGACAGAGTGTTCGCTGCCTGTAGGGCCGGGATACTAATGGGTGGGAAGATAGTGCTTCAGTCCAAGAAGTGGGCATAAATATAACAACCAATAATCGAAATGAGAGACAGAGGAATGAAAGGAAGCATTTCAGGGTAAAGCATGAGGACAGCATATTATAATGTATTGGGACCGATGTCCCGGTTCCGAAAGAGGCTCTACACAAAACCGTCTGTTAATATTGGCATAGCAAAACCCCAAGTTATGTAATGAGACATGAATGATAAGTAGAAAAGTACCATTGACCTTCTTCTATGCGGTTGCAATTGATAATTATTGCTTCTTTTCAGGCACTTCCTAGGCCTCTTCTCTCGCCTTCTTGTTCGCCTTATTTACCAGGACATTTTTTTTGTTTCCATTCTACTCCTAGCTTCTGGAAAATGTCACTGTTATATTTATTCCATATTTAGACATCAATGGTGTAGTCCCGTACGGAGTACGGAGTACCACAGCCTCCATCAACCAAATAGCTCGAGTTAGCTACAAGAGCAGAAAGCCAATGAGAAGCCTGCGTTTGTGTTAACAGAGATTGGCCGCACCCACCACCATTTAGTCTAGACTCTGGTCTCCAATATTAATCATACATGCTACTTGGCGATCTACATACATACACAAATACATATATACATATGTACATAGTTCTGTTATCTAACCGTGACTTGCCCGATCCGTTATCTAGTCGCTCGGTATCGGATCTGTCGACTTCATTCAGCATCGACTTTTTCTCCATAACCAAAAGACAGACGATCATGAAAGTTTCTTCAAGCTGCATACACGCACCGTCGATTTCCTTCCCCGCGGCGATCATCCCCCACCCACTGATTCTAATCGTTTTCCGAATATTTTCTCTAACCCATCTTGCGCACCTGGCGTGATCTGGCTTTCTTTTAAGGATCGTGCTTTGAACCTTCCCCGCAAACTAAGAAAAAGTGCCTCGGCACGGTTCGCCCAACATTTAGCATTCGAGCAAATCTGGCAGGTGAAGATTTCAACAAAAGTATTCTTGTTTCACCATATTGCGGAGACATGTATGCAAGCAAGCAAAAAGTAGAGCTGCCTAATTGATCTATCACCCTCATCCTGAGAGAAGATGTAGTTTGTGCCTCCCTTATGTTGCCCTGTTACAACGTACAGCGAGCACTTCCATCTTTCGATCTTATCCTCTCGGCGTATTATTCTTCAATGCCAGGCATGGCTGCGTTCTGTGGTCTTATTTACGAGTGTGCCAATCTGCAGAATGGGAAATATATCGAACGCCACAGTATTGTTCAGAGCATAAAACCCCCAGTGAAAATTCAAGTTAAGAAGAGATGGGGCGACGTAAGTTGCACGGTGCTGGCTGCTGCAAGGGTCTCACAAGACCGTACGGTGACCTATAATCTCCAATTTAGAGCAGCGACGGTCGGTAAAGTTACCAGGTCGGTCAGGAGGAAGAACAAAGTACGCGCCTGGGTAGCCTTTGCGATTGGGGGTCAACCAACTAACGACTTAAAGGAGTGCGACGCACACTAACAAACTGGCCCCGTAAAGATGGGAAACACTACGTAAGTGCATCCGCCGGTTCTGCCGGACCTTCGTCGATTTCCTTGCGATATTCTAAAGTAGTAGTAAGGCAGGGTCTGGTAATCCTAGTATAGCTGCAAAACTTGGTTGTGCCCACCCTCCCTGGCTAATATGATTGTCCTTCGCCGCCAGCCTGCCGAACAGTTGTAACAGGTTGCTTTGCATGCTTGGATACAAGCCGTAAAGCAGCCTTGATTGTTGCTCCGTATTACGAACGTACAGGTTCTTTGCCTTTTGAGAGTGTCGATGCTGAGCAACCCCCTCTCATAACCTTTTTTATCGGCTAGGATCTGTATATACAGTTGAAGTAAGAGAGGGCACCGATTATATTCTTCTTATTCTTAAAAGGAAGCCGTTCCCTCATCTCTCTTTCCATTTCCGTCGAATATATTCACTCTCCTTTGTTTCTCTTCCCTTTGAGTGGTTTGCTACCAAATTTAAACGTTGGTTCACTCTACGAACAAAGGTGTCACATCATTTGTGCTCTCTGTGACCGCTTTGTTCTTCTCTTGGGCGTCGTATATCCCTGAGCACAAATCATACATACATTACGGGAAATAAGAATACTTATCCATTTGGCACTATGGGTCTCGTCGAAGAAGTTCTTGCCAGTATCTCCTGGACTTCCACTCTCCTTGTTGCCCTTACCTGCTATGTTGTTTATGCGGTTGGTAAACGCCTGAATGAGCGATACCGCCTCAAACGCACCGGCGGTGTGCGGGCACCGGTGTTCCGCGGTAAATTACCCTGGGGCATCGACTTGGTCGTCCGCACGTTGAAGGCCGCTGCTGCCAACAAGACTCATGAACTCTGGGCGAACGTATTCCGCACCGTCAACAACCACACTGCCGAGTTCCGCATCTTCGGCAGACGCATCATTTTCACCGAAGATCCGGAGAACATCAAGGCTATCTTGGCCACCCAGTTCCAGGACTATGGCAAGGGCGAGCCCTTCCATCGCGAGTTTGAACCCTTCCTGGGCGACAGTATTTTTGCTACCGACGGCGCCAAGTGGCATGCCAGCCGCCAGCTCTTGCGCCCGCAGTTCATCAAGGACCGCGTATCCGATCTGCACACATTCGAAGCACATCTTCAGACCCTGTTCACCGCCATGTCGGTTGGCGGTGACGCCGCAGCTGCGGCTGCGGTCATCGCCGCTGAGGCTTCTGGTGATCATTCCCCGAAGTACTCGGCCAACGGGCGCATCCTCGACATCAGCAACCTCTTCTTCCGTTACACGCTCGACGTAGCTACAGATTTTCTATTAGGCAAGGACACGCAATCTTTGACGTGAGTTTTCCCTCTTTGTCTCTCAAATCTCGTCCAGCATTATAGTGCTTTCCAGACTGTTAGAGTTATCTTCTAATGAGAAAAAAATAAAGTATTCCACGACAAGAGTTTGCAGAGGCCTTCACCGAGGTTCAGCGCGTGCAGAGCCTCATCAGTCGCTCAGGGCCTGCCCAGGGCTTGATCCCCAGGGGTTCCTACAACCGCGGGCTGCGCGTTATTGAAGAATTCATCAATCCGTTTATCGAACGCACCTTGCGCCTGCCGCCAGAGGAGCTCGAAAAGACGATCCACGACGGCGGTGAGGAAGGTGGCGGACGCTACACTTTCCTGCACGCGCTGGCCCAGTTCACTCGTGATCGTAAGGTCTTGCGTGACCAGCTCATGGCTGTGCTGCTTGCTGGCCGCGACACCACCGCCTGCACCCTCTCGTGGGCCATCTATGAGCTGAGCAAGAAGCCGAAATGCGTCCAACGCCTGCGCGCCGAAATCGCTCAGTTCGTCGGCGTCGAGGGCGATGCCGCGTGTCGGCATCCAACTTATGCTGATCTCAAGGCCATGAAGTACCTTCAGCATGTCCTCAACGAGACCCTGCGCATGTACCCGGCTGTGCCGTTCAATGTACGCCTTGCCCTACACGACACCACGCTGCCGTACGGTGGTGGACCTGATGGGAGTGAGCCTGTGGCCATCTGCAAGGACACGCCAATCGGTTACTCGACGCTGCTGATGCAGCGCCGGCCCGACCTCTACCCGTCGCACCTTCCCCATCCAGATATATTCGCTCCTGAGCGCTGGGAGCACTGGCAGCCCAAGCCATGGCAGTATATCCCATTCAACGGCGGGCCGCGCATCTGCATCGGCCAGCAATTCGCTCTCACCGAGATGGGCTACGTGCTTGTGCGTCTCTTCCAGAAGTTCGACCGCGTCGTCAGCCACATGGACCCAATTGATGGCGGCAGCCCGAACCTCAAAGCCGACATTGTGCTGCAGCCCGGTGATGGCGTCAAAGTCGCGTTCTATGAGCCCGTGAAGGCGTAACGTGGCAGTGCATTGGGGGGGATGAAAGTAACGAGGACTCAAGGGAATGGGAAATCGGAGATTTCTATAGTGAAAGACACCGGAATTTTGCCATGAATTGGATGAGACTTGACAGGATCGTGATTCCTCCGCAAGTTTGTCAAAAATGCAGGTTAAATGGACATCCATATTGATGAGAGGAGAAACGACTACAGAACACTCCGACGTACTATAGTCATTGATGTATTTAGTTATTTACGACTAACTTTCAGCGCACTTTTCTGCTCTTATTGTATGATCTCTTCCATCCAATAGCTGACAGCTAATGCAGGCTACAAATCGCTGTGAACGTCTCGGTATGACGTCCACTCTCTATTAAATCCAAAAATAAAAATAAAAAAATTCGTAAGCCATGATCTCAGAAGGTCTTCTCCCTGTTCGTTTTTAACTTTCATAGGCGGAAGCTCTCCCGAACAGCTTCACCGAAACGGCGGATCGCCTCAGTCATCGCGTCGGCTGAGGCAGCTGCGTATGTCGCGCGGAAGAAGAGGCCAGTTTGGGGCTGCTCCGGTTCTGCGGCAAACCAGGATCCACGGCCAACAAGAACGCCTTTCTCAATGCATAAATTGAAGATTTCTTCTTCGATCTCGAGAATGCTACGCTTTCCATGGTCCGGATGGCGTGTATGGTCGACCTGGAGCCAATGCTGGGGAGAACGAAAATTAGTATGCAGTGATGATTAGAGTTGGAAAAGGAAATATGAATTATACTGTAACACTTACAAACATCCCAGCAGCCGGAGGATTCCAGGTAACGATACCAGCCGGCAGATGGTCCTCGCAGGCGTCTAGAAGAATATTGCGCCGCTGCGTGTATGACTCCCGGATATGGGCCAGCCACCGCAGATAGCCTTCATGGCCCCATGTCTTCTCGAGCAGCTCATATAATGCTACCTGAGAGAACCCAGACGGACCCTGGTTGCACGCTTCGCTGTGACGCATATAACGCTCAACAATTTGCTCCGAAGCCGTGATCCAGCCCATGCGCGAACCAGGAACGAGTACTTTCGAAAAAGAGTCCATGCGCATGACGCGGCCGTCCACATCCAGGCTCACATATGTTGGAATTAGCGACTGTAGAAAATCTTCAGAAGACTGCGCTGGAGGCGCCTTCTCGGGTGATTCAGGTCGATTTCGTGCATAGGGTGGCATCTGCAAAAAGTAGTACGGTTCATCTTCAAGAATATAGATATCATGTCGACTGCAGACATTGTACAAAGCTTGGCGGCGTTCCGCGCTCTGCGTGGCACCCGTCGGGTTGTGGCCGCTCGGCACGGTGTACAGAACATGCGGTTTGCGCGGGCCGCCGCGCGCTTGTATATCCCACCCACACAGCAGCGTCTCTAGGCTCTCCGGTAGCATTCCCTGCTCATCCATCTCAACTCCAACGACGTGGATACCGAGTGGCTTGGCCGTCTCGAGCGCCGTTGAGAAACTATAGACTTCAGTAAGCAGCGTGTCACCGCGCTCGCGATCGCAAAAGATGCGCAGCGCTTGCTCCAGCGATCCCGTGCTGCCCACCGTCAGGCATACCCGCCAATCAGCATATGGTGGTCGGCACACGAGTTCCGTGTGCTCTGTCACCCACCGCAGCATCTGTGCAGACCCCGCGGACTGGCCATAGTTGAGTGCAATGGACAGGTCATACTCTTCGGCGGGGCCGCTCTCGCCGCCTGCGGTGGTAAGTGGCTGCATTGTATCATACTTTCCCATACTGACAGTCGCTCCGCCGTCCTCCGATGCTGCCGCGGCCTCGGTGAAGTCTGTCGCCCCTGTCGGCACGCGCATGCTCAAAGACAAGATGGGGAAGTTCTCTGGCGACGGCAGGCCGCCACCCAGCGAGATAAGTCCCGGCTTCTTCAGGTGCTTGGCCGCCTGCTTAAGCACGCACGGCTCCCGTGAGGCGCTCTCAGTGCTCAGTAGGCGGTCCCACTGCCGTGCCTTTGGTAGCTCCCGCCAGTGCGGGAATGTCTTGAATGAGTCGACGTCTGCAACGGCTGCGGTGCCCGCCACTAAGCGCCCATCTCGCTTCCTTCGTGCTTCAATATCGCTAATAGTTACGCTATACATGCCCGGCCCTGGCTGAGCATGGTCTCCCACAACGTATGCGTCTGCCGGCTCTGCGGCTGTCGCCGCTGCGGATGATGATGAGGCCATGGCTGGTTTCCCGGAAAATGACCGAGACTGACACGTTTGAGGTTCATATTGAAAACCAACGAAGCTTCGTACTGGGAGCGAGGTGCGACCTGGTATTAAAGACTGTCTAACACGAGTCGGTGAGGCCGTCGATAAGGCCCTCACCGGAGCTGATAAAGCCCGTCTGGCTAACATTCTGAACGTGGCGTGGGTAACTGGATTCAGAATTTGAGAAACCCACTCGGATTTTGGTGATTGGAAAATAGACGTTCTTGCAAGACAAAGAAAGTGGAATGAAAAAGGAGAAAGGGGAATGTGCATTTTTGTACAGGTAGATAGCGCTGTCATGAAAGGAAAGGCCTATGTGGTCCTTCCTGCATGTTGTAAGTTGCGATTGGTATGACAGAATGATAAGAAAACTACTAAAAACGGCAATAGCAGCCACAGAGTCCCCATATTACCATGAGCTGGACCAATGCGGGGACAGCTCGGCCGTTTATAGCCGCTCATAGCCATTAGGCGTATCAACCATTACTCCATCTTATCCAGGGGATGTCGTCAAGTTGCAAAACCACTAACAAAGACTACTTCCAATTGTATTTCGTTGTACGTAAAAAAAGGATTCTCCCAGTCAACTGACCCTTCGGTGTAGCAGTTGATTGACACAGACGTGAAAACGAGATCCAGACACATGCGTCTGTTAGCATTATGATTACGTTCATAGACTTCAGCAGCTTTCATGTCGTTGCCTCAGACCGACAGGCCTTTTCCAATCTGTATTATTACTCCTCCGAGTCCGGACTTCTCCTCTATAATGATCTCAGCGCCGATACTCGGCTGTTTCGATGTAGGAGACCGTTCCTGCAACGGACACAGTACCATTGATCGGCTTACCGATGGCTGACTGGTCAGTATTGAAAAAGATGGGAGAAACAGTAAATAATACAGGGAAACAAAAGGGGGAAAAACTCAGAAAGCGCCTACCACCGCTGGTCGTCAAATACAACCTGGTTCGATCACCAAGAAGACGTCCAAATTTGGCGGCAGAGACGCCAGCTACAACCGCAGACGTATTGCTTCCAGCGACAGGATATGCCTGGACGCTCGACCGGCTGTCCAAGAAGGCAATTGCAAGCGTGTTCAGCATATTCTGGCAGATGAATACCATGCCGTCGTCGCGAATGACAAAATCATCGGCCAAGTCTACGTTAGTGACGGCGATGGACGAAGCGCCGGTCGGCTTCCCCTGAGCGTCGATGGGTATGCGAGCCAAGAATCCTGCACCTGTGTTGGTCCAGTACAGGTGCCCGCCGAAGACCTTGATGCCGTTGGTGCCGAGGTCTACTGCTGGTGATGGCGCGAAGCTGTACTTCATTTTGGGATCATCTACGGCGACGCTATAGGTGCCGGTCTCGGTGTGGATTCTATAGACGGTACCCTGGTGGATGTCGCTGACGAGGATATGGGACCAGTCGAGCGTCGCCATACCGTTTAGAATATCAGCCTCGGGGATGTCGACAAGCTTACTGACGGTCGCATTAGACGTCACAGTGGCACTGTTGCCACTGCTGCCGCGTCGAAACGTGTTCATGTCCAGTCTGAACACCGAGTTTATACCGCTCGTTCGGACAAACTGGCTGTTGACAAAGGCAGCTGTTATGACATAAAAGACGTCTGGAGTCGTCTCGGCTATGGCCCCTCCACCCAGATACTGGGATGCATCCCATGCATACACAAGTACGGCATCACCCGTGAGAGGGTTGACTTCCCATACCTCAGGAGTATCGAAGCGAGAAACGAGGATGTTTCCATTGGCTCGGATGGCCAGATTTTCGGCCCAGCCAGGGTATGAAAATGTGTGCAACACGGAAACAGAAGCGGCGGGAGGAGGCGGTGGTGTAGACCAAGGGTATGCCCACGCAGCTGTCGCTAAGGAAAATGCTCCCAGGGCTTGCAGAGACCGCATTGTCGTAGAAGATAATAATAGGAGAAAAGGAACTGTACTCTATAAGAGACCTATATACAAGGGACAGAGGGGAAATGAAAGACAGGCCGCAGCTGCACAAAGCGTCCTCGATGGCAGAAGTTTTTGCATTCCTGAGAATCAAAGATTCAGGTCTCGGGACTAGAACGATCATATTTATACCAGAGCAATATTAGAGCCCATGCTGTCCATCCCATCTAGAAGAGCGTGTCAGATGGCTGGATACGGTCTGACAATTTTATGGTTTCCAATGAAGATTACGGAGCCTAGTTTCTCATCGTCCGAGCAGTGGATCGTTTGTTCGTGCAGACAACGTTCACAGATGCATACACTGCCTTACGAGGAGACGATCCTCATGCAGAAAAACCAGCACGACAGAATTGCATCGCATTTTAAAAAGCTTGATTAGACCAACTTTCAGTTAGTGCTTTTGAGATGGGCTCAATAGCTGGATTTTAGACAAACAAGGCGAATGATTGGCTCTTGAGACCCTCAAAATACTCTCACAGGTGTTCTAAAGAGACAAAGATCGCCGTCTGACCGTCTATCATCTCATACAAAGTCCACTGGCGCTGCCGTATAGCTGGGGCTGGTTTGGGCTTTTCCAAGCAAACAGGGCGAAGACACATTCGGAGAGTTACCTATGATGGGTATAGGTTAGCTAGAAATACGAATACACGTATAACACAAGTCCGCCTTGCGACGATCATCTGCTGTTGAAAATCCCACGTAAGCTTCGCTGTATAAGGGAGACTCATTGTCAAGTTGTTATTACACGTCAAGGAACAAAAAAAAAGTGATCATGAAATTACACAGGAGCAGATCTCCGGGCAACTATGAAAAGTGAACAGTTAGAATTTTATTGGGTGTGTCCAAGGTAAAGACATGAGATTGAGCTAATATCGAGAGCATCTTATACGAGTATTTCGGACTAAAGGGCAAAAATGACGAGAATAGTCGAGGGGCCATCGGACGACAAGAAATACAGAACTTTGTCGAGATATTCTTATGCTGTGCAGAGCGGCCACAGACTTATGTTGTGTTATTGAAGTGGTCGTTATGTGACGTAGATGGACATAAGGAGAGAATCAGGTAAGAAGACTCTGCCATCCTGTCATATCCAAACCCAGGATATTTCATTAGTACATTAAGAGTGCAGTCTGGGCCAAGATCTTGATGTTAAATACTGTACCATGGCGTCTGTGGATCATATTAGATCTCCCCTTCCTCCTCTTAACCGCTCTAGCAGCGCAGAACAGGGGAAATATTCGCATTAGACTTTACCCAATTCTACTGTTTAAAGTGTTTTGTTTTCTTTGGTAGCTGTCCATTGACTTTGGCGGGCTGCTTCTATATTTTAGCTCCACTGTCTCCCTACGAGTGCATTTCCTATAAAACGGGGATCCCCCCTTGTTTAGCGTGTCCCAATTTAGCGTGCCGCTCAAGTTTAACACGTGCCTCTTACCGGTGATTGGCGTTTGAGCTGCAATGAGGCGCTTCTAAGCCTCTCAGACCAGACTCTCCTCACTAGCAAAATCTCTGTCCTCACTTTTCTAGAACTGCATTTCCTATTCCCCGACACGGAGCCCGCGACTCCCTTTCCGCCATCAACTAAAGGTAGACTACCTTCTGGCTCTCTAGACAAGTTAACTGGCCCCCCCATTCTGGCAACAAGCAAAAGGCGCGGGCCCCTATGGGAAGATGACGACAGCGTTTTGTATCGGGATTCTTTGCACCAGCTATCCGGATCTTCCAACTTATTTCCTATCCCAGTCTTGCCCGACAAGGTGGGCTTCATGATATACAGCCGTGCCGTTATATCCCTGTTACCTTGAATTTGGAGAGCTGTCAAAGTTCTCTTCGCTGGCCCTTTTGTCCATCAACTTTTTTTGAAAGGCGCGTGTTAGCAGGTCGCGGCTATGGCGCGTCGAATTGTGAGTTGCTTGTGCGAATCTCGTCCGGTAAATGCGCCCCTTCTTAGAGAATACATATGCTCATATTTGCGGGTTGCTACCCTATCACATAGGTTCGCACCGCTCTGCAGGTGACTGCGGTCGGTGTCTTCACCCTCATCCTCTTGTTCTTCGTCGACCGCAACTACCGCGTTCTCCCTACCGCTCTCCATGAATACATGCCGCAACATCACCACGGCCTCGTTATTACTGATATCCGCATCGCGAAATGTTCCTCAATGAACGTCTTTTCATCATGTAAGCTCGATGCCGAGCAGTGGCACCGCATCGAGAAAGACCTGTACCTGGGTAAGAGCATGTCTCATGCTTTTGTGCACGTCCAGCGGAAGAGGGAAGAGGAGCTGCAGCCCACAGACAAGATCATCCTGGACGTGGCCGTGGGCCGCCTGGACCCAGGCGCAAGCGTCAAGGGCCAAGAGGAGGAGCGCTGGGATTCCCGGGGAGCGGGCCTCTGGGTGAAGCGCACAGAGAAGAAGCACATTGGCGATACCAAACATGCCGTCTCGGCCGTTGACGTACTTTTTGGTGATGACGCCGTCGAGGCCCGGGAAGGGTGGGCCATCAAGGGCACACCGCTGCTCCTGGATGCTGGCTCGAACATACCAGCCGCCCACATCACGGTGCGCAAAGGTGGGCACCAAGATGTTCCCAAACCGCAGCCACGCGTGCACGACAATGGCAAGTTCAAGATCGTGCAGCTAGCGGACCTGCACTTGAGCACCGGCGTGGGACACTGCCGTGACGCCGTACCAAATACGTACAACGGCGGAAAGTGCGAAGCTGACCCGCGCACGCTCGACTTTGTGTCCAAGGTGCTGGACGAAGAACGACCGGATTTGGTCGTGTTGAGCGGCGACCAAGTCAATGGGGAGACCGCGCCAGATGCACAGTCGGTAAGTTGTGAAGCGGATGCCCTATTAGAAACAAAGCACAGTGGTGGGTAAAATGGAGCTGACCGTATGCACTGTTGGTAGGCCATCTTCAAATACGCGAGTCTCCTAATTAAGCATAAGATACCGTACGTCTCAATCTTTGGTAACCACGACGACGAGGGTTCTCTACCTCGATCGAGCCAGATGTCCCTCATCGAAACGCTCCCGTACTCCCTGTCAAAAGCAGGGCCCGAAAACGTCGATGGCGTTGGAAACTACGTTGTCGAGGTACTCGCGCGCGGCAGCTCATTGCATTCGGCTCTCACGCTCTATCTCCTCGACACGCACGCGTACTCGCCTGACGAGCGCAAGTACAAGGGATATGACTGGATCAAGCAAAACCAGATTGACTGGTTTCGGCGCACAGCACAGGGGCTCAAAAAGAGCCACAAAGAATATACACATATCCACATGGACGTAGCGTTCATCCACATTCCCGTTCCCGAGTACCGCAATCCAGAGCTATACTTCAAGGGCGAATGGAAGGAGCCACCAACCGCACCCGTGTTCAACTCCAACTTCCGCGACGCCCTTGTCGAAGAGGGTGTCGCGATGGTCAGCTGCGGACAGTAAGCCCGCGCTCCTTTTCTCTTCCCCATTGTCCCACAGCCCGCGAATTGACGCAACTGTTCTTTCTGTATAACGCCATTTCGTTCCTGTGCTAACCTAGGATACTCTGTAGTGACCACGTCAACGAGTACTGCGCATTGTCAGTCGACGAAAAGAACCTGCCGGCGCTGTGGATGTGTTACGGCGGAGGCGCAGGCTTTGGCGGCTACGGTGGCTATGGCGATTTCATACGCAAAATCCGAGTCTTCGATTTCGATATGAACGAGGGTCGGATCACAACATGGAAGCGTGTCGAGTATGGTGAGAACGTCAGCAAGAAGCTAGACGAGCAGATCCTTGTGGACGCTGGCAAACCAGCGCCACCTCCCCAAGAAGGGTGAGGCCGATAATTCAAAACCTGTAAATGAAACTTGCTCCTCTCTCGCCGACAGGGCTGGGGCTCTGTTTTATTCCTGTTCTCTGCATTGCTTGGGCGTTTTTCGTTTTCTTTGGACGGCCTCATCATCACACCGGCTGCCGCTCTATCCTCGCTTTCCCTTGCGGAATTTGCTTCATTGCTTGTGCTGAAAAACGGCAGAGATACGGCAGGTCTGCCAATGAAGGGCTAATTGGGTATATTCTGTTTGTATCTGTAAACTACTGTTCCGATTCACTTATTGTCTTTTGCCTCAATGTCCATCTAGTGGTACTCTCGGAACTTTCTTATTTTTCGTCTTATATGTGTTAAGACTTATTATGTTACGGGTATCGATATGGTGTATGTATCTGAAATATGACTTGCAGACGCAGCGTTCCTTAATATTTAATCAGATGTCATTCGTTGTAAAAATCTAAGAAAGGGGTATTGAATTGAGTTCAGGGTAACGCTCTTTTCGTTTTGAGCACTTCGTTCGATTTACAATATAGTTACGGAGCAAAATTATAATGCTTTCCTGGTGCCCTTTTTGTTCGTTTTTTCATTTATACATTGATTCCGCTTATCCCTTTGTTGCAGCTCCGAGACATCATTATTATCAAACACTCGATCATGGGTGAAGAGTCTAATTGACCTACCCGAAATTCTTATTTTGATTTTCTTTCTTTCCTTCTTTCTTTCTGTTTGGTGGGCATGAGACAATTAGGTTGCTTGCCGTTGAATGTAGACCTCACCACCCTGCCAAGAAAGGAGACGTCGTACATAATTATAGTTAGATTCAATTCGATACGATGCGACGCGATACGATACGATACGGTGCAGCAACAGCAAAATGCAGTCAGTGTTGTGTCAGGGACATAGAAGGCACCAACTGAAATACGACCCTGGTGCCCCAGCGTCCCGGCGCCCAGACTACCTGTGCGAGACCCAGAAAAAAGTCCAGGAGACGAAGAGGCAAACAGTCGAAGAAAAAAGGTCGAGCTTGTCTCGACATTTGACGGCAGCTATCTACTCAAAATATGGATACAGAGTTCTGCCAAATGCGTGGTGACGATGTCTCAGTCACACTTCTGGAAACCTCTCAGTCTTCTATTCAAATTTATATGCATGGATGCATGGATGCATGGATGCATATATATATATACATATATGACTCAGCCTGTCACTGTTAGCACATCGCACAACTTTCGTCGTCTACTTGCCCGCTAGACAGGCTATATTTGGAGGTTCATGCACACAGCAATTTGTTTGGCGATTTGTAGGGTCATCAGCGTGCGACAGCTCTACAACAACCTATGTAAGTCTGATTGAGCGCCGGGTCCCGAAACAGGCACAAGGGGAAGCGGGGATGGGAGTTTCACCCTAATTATAGGAAGTAGGCAATACAAAATGATGCTGTATTTCAGCAGGTATTCCTTTTATGTCTAATGGGTCTGCAGTTAGGATGCCCGTGAGACGTAGCAGGTTCCCTTGGACCCTGTGGCTCTTTTGTCCCGAGGGCAGACCGCTGGTAGCAAATCGGGCGAATGAAACAGCTTTCACGCCTCTTGAAACCCAATGACCGAAGAAAGAAAGGCGAGCACTACAAATACTATAAAGAATAGTAGAAAGTGGAAAAGTCGTGCAAGAGGAGTAGTAATGCAGGAAATAGATAGCGGAAGCAGAAAACAGACTACTCCGTATTAGCTCCCATACCATAGCAGTGCGGTTTGGTCGAGAGCGCATGACCTTTGTCATCTGCGCTCTGCTCTTCTTTCCAGCCTTCTCCTTCTGGTTCCCTTCTGCATGTGTAAGGCTTGCTACTAGCGGCTGTTTGCCTCTGCTTGCGCTTGGGCATACTCGTGTGTTTGAATGTCTTATTGTTAGTCAGATCATCTGGCCGCGGAATGTGTGTCATTTCCTCCCTATGCCGTTTCCAGCGTGCGCTTTCCTCGTCACCTATCGCCTTTGATGGTAAGGACAGAGCAGAGACACAGTGCCAAGACACTAATGGATCCTCTCTGGTTTGGAGAATAGGCCAGCAAAAGTCAGGTTGTTTGTTGGATGCGGTGTGTCGCAACTCATGAAATATGCAATCCAAAGCATACCGCGCGAATTCATTTGTACAATGCTGGCCATGATGGTGATGGCATAAATGGGAGTATTATTTATTATTGCGGTTGTATTATTTGTTGTGAAGATTGGTGCACACTCGTGCGCATTCGTCCTGAGACTTGAAAGAGGAAAAAGCATTACGACTACATGGCAACGCATTGGGACAGAACGGGCTGGACCTGGGTCCGTCTGGCTAAGCCAGCGAATTACAGCGCATTCCCACCACCTCCTAGAACCCGCCCGTTCCGTCTGATTTGTCTCCTTCTGTCTCCGCTTTCCGCCACTGTCCGTCGCCTATGTTTGTCATTCTATACATAACGGTCTCACAGTATGTATGTACAAGTAATCTTTGAAGTCCCGCAGGCTGGTAGCCAGTCTGTACGTTAGCAGTCGCCGTCCCCGCCTGGTCTCGTTTTTTTCGACGCAGCGTCTGTTCTCCTCACTTCCTCATGCCTCCTCGCCTCCCCCTCTCCACCCAGTCCGCCGACCAACCATAGATGCCCGCACTATACTACGTGTGTGCATGGGACGCATAGACTACTCGCAAAACGCATAGTACAGTAATTGTGTATCACTGCGCTGTTGCTGGCCAGCACCACCTTCCTCCACCCGGCCAGCCCAACGAGGTATGGCCATATCGTCGTCATTCGTCTTTCTGGCTTCTCTCTCTTCTTCCCATTTCCCTGCCCTCCCTTTATCTCATTTCCTCGGGTCTCAGTTTCTGTTTGTGTCCCTGCGATAGCTGCACAACAGGCCTTCACTATCTGATTTTCCATTTGTTAATCCTTATTCTTTATTTCTTGTCTCTTCTCTTCGCATTCTCGTTTCTTTTTCCTTCCCCCAATTCACTTTCTCGTCGGTACTTCCATAGCCAATTTCCTTGTTCATTATTTTCTTTCCCAGATTGCCTTTCTCCTTCTCTCCTCCTCCTTCCTTTTATTCTTATCTCTTATGCGTGTCGTCTCTCTTCTTCTGCTCCGTCAGCACTCCTCTTCTTTTTCGCTGGTCACTTATTTTCTTTCTTCTTTTCGTCCTCTACGACTGCCTGATCAGTCTCCCTCGACCACAGCACCCTTCGTCACCAACTACGACAAGGCGGAGATTGGCATTAACTGCTGCCTCGAGGCTGCGTATCCTTGTCTTTGAATTTTCGTCTCACCAAGTGCCCGCTGCGAATACGTCACACTGTCATCTGCTTGACTCGTACGACCCGCAATCAAATTCCCAACATTTGCTCGACCTACCACGCCTGCACAAACAGACATCCGTGTCTAGATCTTTTCTTTCTTTCTCCTCTTCCGCAGGAACATTTTTTATCAACCGAATTTCTTTCGGCCTAGTTTTATCCTCGTCGCGAGACTCTTCCACCTTGTACAAAAACCTGCGCTCTCACGTTCTCTATTACCTGAATTATCCGATATTCCGACGACCGAAACAAATCGTAAAACAGCACAGAAACAAAGGGACAGTCGTACTGTTCACCAGACATTTCCATCGCATCCGGCCGCTTTATTGCCTTTATTTCAGTTGTTTCTACACTGTCGAATGCTGCACGTCGCCGTCTTCTGACGCTTCGCCATTTGTGGCCTTCACCTACTTTTCGCCACCCACCGGATGTTGTCGTCTCGGGCTAGTTAACGGGAGCCGTAAAAGAAGGAAAAGGTTGTCCCACACCCCTAAAAAGGCACAGAAAGGCTAGACTTCTGGAATACGGAAACCATCGCAAAACCTCACCTAAAACCAACCCGAAATAACGAACGAAGCCCCCTTTTTTTTTTTTGTGTCAAAATGCCGCATCAACGGGCGGCCGACCCAAGCGCCGCCTTAAATGGCGTCGTCATCGGTCTACTCTCCTCCTTCGGTTCCGCCGTCATCATCGCCCTGATCTTCATGATCGTCTACTTCTTCCGATACACCACATCAGGCCGCATCTTCCTCGACCGCATCGGCCGTCCTGGTGAATATGACGATGAGCAAGCCTTTGCACGCGAGGAGGCCGAGGCTCTGGAGACGATGGATGACATGCAGCGAACCGAGTACCTTCGTGCCAAAGGTATGGCAGCCGCTCAACTCTTCCATGCATACCTTCTTTTTTACTTCCCTTTTTCCGCGCCTAGTGGCATCTCTATTTAGTTTTACTCTTTTTCCAATGATATGTAGTTGCTTTGTAATACTGACTGACTGTACAGCCTTCATTGCCGCGAATCCTCCGGAGTCTGTCCAAACCGACATCTCCCTGTCGCAGTATCTCGCCATCCAAGAGAAGGGTGTGGCAGCGTGGGAGTTTGAACCCGAGCTAGAAATTGCAAACTGCTTCGTTGAGGCCCGCACCGAGATCGAATTTTTTGATTCCGAATGCACCGTAATGAGCAATCTGCCTGTGCCTAAGCAAAATGAAGTGTATTACTGGGAAGCCAAGATTTTCGACAAGCCGGAGAACACCTTACTCAGCATCGGCATGGCCACCAAGCCTTATCCTCTTTTCCGTCTGCCAGGTGAGTTTTTTTTAATCACACTTGCAGCCACATGTTCACGGTAGATAGTGAAATGGCTGTGCCACTAACAGGTGGTATTTTCTTTCTGGATAGGATTTCACAAATTCTCCGCTGCCTACTTGTCAACCGGTATCCGTCGCTTTAACCAGCCTTTCACACCAACATCTTACGGCCCGCAGTACGTGCAGGGCGACGTGATTGGTGTCGGCTACCGTCCACGGACAGGTGCCATCTTTTTCACACGCAACGGCAAACGATTAGAGGATGTCGCACACGGCCTGAAGTCGCAGAACTTCTTCCCAGCCGTTGGTGCAAATGGCCCGGCGGTGGTCCATGTAAATTTCGGCCAGGCCGGCTTTGTCTTTATTGAAGCCAATGTGAAGAAGTGGGGCCTCGCTCCAATGACAGGCTCTCTTGCCCCTCCGCCGCCGTACGGCTCGGAGCAGGGCAGTATTCTTCTCGAGACTGGCAGCAAGGATGGTTTTACTAGCTCTGCACCAGCTAGGGGGCACGGGTACAGCCAGTCTGTTCAGACGTACTCGACCAACCGCCAACACACCCTTGATCCCGGCCATGGCCGCTCAAGATCCGGAAATTTTCGTGTGTTGCCTCCAACAAGTCCAGGCCCGGCTCGCAGCCCCACCGACATATCTCTTGCCCAACTTGTGCCTACTGATGAGATCGGTGAGAGCAGCACTTCTGCCAGTGCCGGTGTCGGCCTTGGTCTGCAAGACCAGGACATGCCACCTCCGCCACAATACTCCAGCCCGCCTCACTCTGAAAACGGCAGCCGCCGCAATAGCACCGACAGCGAAGATACGCCTCTGATCCGTGGAGGCCGCAGCCGTGGTGCATCTTCTGCCACTGTTATTCGAGGCAACCCTGTCTCTCGTCCATCACAGCCCTCTGAAGGTGGCCCGCCCATCCCGAGTTATAGCGACGCTGTGCGACAAGGGGCTGGCCGTGACCACAGCGAGAGCACGAGATCAGGCAGCTGAGGGCTAGAAAGGACAGCTTTGAGATTTGCATATCGTGGCACTGGTGGCCATATACGCCTCCCTGAACCGCAGAGGAGACACAGGGGCAGGACCCATACGGGGCGGCGGAGATGTCACGTCTACAATTACTGTGGCGATAAATCGCAAGCGCATTACATACGAATCTACGACACGATACCATTTTTTTCTTTGTTTTGAAACATGTTACTGGTGGACTAGGTTCTCTTTTTTTTTTTTTTTTTTTTTTTTTTTTTTTTCAAACCCAACAGGATCA
>NTMA01000107.1:0-133812 GCA_002917075.1 Hawksworthiomyces lignivorus | reverse complement strand
GTGCGCGCTAGAAATCAACCAGGAAAGGGCGGGGTAGAGAGATTTACGGGGGGCAGCGATCGCGATGCTGTCTCGCCTTTAATCACAATGTCTCAAGAAGCAAAAAAAAAAAAAAAAACTACGGATCGTCGTGCTGAGAGACGATCTCCTGACTCGCAGAGCACGCAGGCTCACCTATATACCACTCGTTGGAGCTGTCTAGTCATCCCTTCGATGCGACTCCTCCTCACCTGTTCAACTACGTATGCGCAAGCCACTTTCTCATTTAGCCTATATTCGGATTTGCGGTGGGCTTGCCGGCGCATTGGTACAGCAGCAGCAGCGCACGAAGGAAAGCGCATCTCTCTCTAAAATAGCAGGTTTTCTGAATACAGACAGTGTGTGAGGCAGCGCTGAAGCTGGCGATGCACCATATGCACCTCTCCGACACGGAAGCAAGCAAGCAAGCATTAAAACGAAAAGAGTAACTATGCACGTATGCCATAAGCTGTGTGCAAGGGGGAAAAAAAATTGCGAGAGATATGTAATCTTAAATTTTTTTTTGGCCATTTGTGCACAGACGACCGTTTCTCAAGACCAGGGCAAAGGTAACTTTGGCGCGCCGGTGACATCCGTGGGGGGGACCTTGGCTGCCCGTTTGTAGTACGACACATGCTTAAGCTACAGTACATACATACTACAAATAAGAGAGCCTGCGGAAGATTTCGACTTTAGGGGTTTGTCGCAACCCCGGCCGACCTTACTCTTCTAGGGAGAGCGCCGCAGGGATGGGGATGCTGGATCAAAAGGAAAAGGCTAAGCGTAGGGAGGCTTACGGCGCGGCGTCTCTTCCCCTTCTGCGCTAACGGAGCGGCTTTCCTCGTTCAGGGAAGACAGCATCGAAAATAAGGTAAGCAAATGGAGCTGGCCCTGCGAATAAGGCCAACGTTAAATGAACAAAGGCAGGTGATGCTGAGAAATGGGATTTCCGGAAGATATTTGAGAGATAAAACACTGGACAAAGCGGAAGCTAGGAGAAGGGCTAATGCGAAACGAATTTAAGGCAGGGAAGAAATACGGGGATGTCTTCGTACGAAAATACGGACCAGACGCAGAGAGCAGCTAAATAACTGACCGACGGAACAATTGAAACATTTAGACTTACGACTACATTGGACGCAGACTGCGAATTGGCGATTGAGAGAAACGAAATGAATAAACCTCAATCAGGGGAGAGGCACATATGGATTATGACCAAGACAAAAAAAAAAAATACGAGCACGTCGAGGGTCCCCCCCTTCCCCCCCCCGAAGGGAGGGAGCTAGACGACATGAGAAGTGCATACTGCTCTCCCACGTCCGTATGTAGTCGTATGCACTCTCGTGTATGTAGTATGCACGACGTACGAGTATCTCTGAAAAAAAGAAAAGAAACCTTGCAATCAACGCAAATGAGCATACGCCGTCAGTCAAACAGTCAGTCAATGTCTGGACCAAACAAGACACTTCCCGATTGACGTTGTACTGCCATCTCCAATGCCATATCCCGTAAGCACCCAATCGAAACACTGCCCTCCCTCATCCAGACCCTCCAATCTCCAATTCCTCTCCCACTCTGGCATTCCACTTCACTGTCGTATTCCGGCGCATCCAGGCCTCCAATCATCTCCCCCTTTCGAGCGAGCTGTGTTGTGCATTTCCCCTTTCGTCATTCCTGTCCCCCGGTCCCCATTTACACCGCGCACACTCCATGTCTTAAGCTTGTTGCTCATTGCCTTTTGGGCTTCTGGCCTTCTGTCGTACGGGGTAAAATGCGCGCTATCAGGCCTAATAGCCACTTGTAAAACACCCTTGAAAAGTGACAGTGAAGCTCTTGCTACGGGCGATCCCTCAAGATCTCGGCGATTTTCGTTTCGGCTGGAGACACGTCCCAACAGGCTCTTTTCCCCCTGCCCTCTTGCAAATCCTTTCCTTTTTCTGCCTCTTCTCTCTCTCTCTCTCTATCTCTTCTTATTCTCTCTTGACACTTAACTCTTTTATTCATACAGCCCTTGTATACCAGCGGATCTCACAAATACCATTGGTATCCTCACAAACGATGAGTGGAGCAGAATCATAAAACGGGCCTTGAACTGTATCGCAGAGTTGCGAGTCTGGGTGTTGTTCGCCCTGTGTCTGAGCAGCCGATTTGGATTTGAAAGCGGCCCAGCGGGCTGCTAAACAGAAGAAAATGGCCGTGGACCGCCTCGTGCGGCGTCGGCGGTCGTCTGATCGCCTCTCGAGTCCTGGGTCACTTTCACGATCCACATCGTCGACAACATTGGAGGCGCTCACCTTGAAGAGCGCAACAACAGCAGTGGCGTCGTCCATCGAGTCCACGGCAGCCTCAAACGACAAAAAAGCTTATTTTGGGGGCAATACCCCAAGGGTGTCCAAGGGGACGGCCACTGCAACTGATCCTCAAATTCCAGATGAGTTTGCAGCGCTGAACAAGCGTCGTGCTGAGATGGCCTCTGTGGCCAACCGCATCTGGGCCCTTTACGACGCCGAAACGCCTCTATTTACCCGGGACGCAATGCAGGCTCTCGCCCGGCAGCTCGACCAGCATCCCGGTATCCGAACTGGCGAGCACAATACTGTGATCACCACCTATGGAATGGACGGCAAGCGCGTGCGGTTAGCCACACAGGCTGGTGCCATATCGTCTTCTCCCGTGCACCCCGACATTGTCCTAGTCAAGTAAGTTCCTTCTTCCTATCTCTACCCGCCCGGATCCAGCGAGCTGCGCGCACCCTAGAGTTCACTGACAGCTTTTTTTCTGCAGTGTGAAACCCCAGATCGATTACTGGACCATCGAGAAGCTTACGGGCGGTGCGCTTTGGCATATTAGGCGCTTTGATCCAGCACATGCTTTCTTGCCCATGCGAATTGGCCACAGTCAAGAGGCCCGCTACCGAGATGCAAACGGAACTATCAGCACCACAGGTAGTAGCACCATTAGCGAACTGGCGAGCGGGTTGGCCCACGCTTCGCAGTCATCAACACCTGTACCGACCTCGGCAGCTCCCCGCGCCCACCTCACCGCCGACGAAGTTCGTTCCATTTTTCGGCAACGTCGAGCGGAGTGGGAAGCCAGCGAGGCATGCCAGCAGCTGCGGGAAACACTAATAGCAACCCTCACTCACCAGGTAGCTCCGCGAGGACGGGCAGTCATCCGCAAGGTCGTCGCCTTTGCATGCTCCTCCATGACAGAGGAGAGAGAGGGAGGAAGCGCGCGACATGCCGTCCAGCACGCCATGATATTGACCGTACGGGATGTGCTTGAGCAGCTACAGCGACTTCACAGCCATTCCAGCGACCGAGGAGACGGCGAAGCAACTGAGGACTATGAATACAAGACGCAGCCGGCCATTGAGTGTTTTGCTCAGGATCCCGCCTACAAAGAAGCCGACCTAACCGTCTTAGCCGAAGAGGGCATAACCGTGCTCGACGATCCTTACGGCTTCCTGGCAGTGGATGCGACGACCGTCGTAATTTCGATCGCACCCAGCGTGCCCGTGCGCCAAATCGTGGCCGACATTGCTCGCCCGGCTGCCATGATCTGGGGCCGAATCGTGGACGCGGCAACGTCGCCTCTGATTGACGATATGGGCGGCTGGTCCGATCCGGCATCATCGCGCGTCAAGGCCATGGTCCAAGACGGCTCTTACGCCGAGTTCGACTTCCCAAAAGATCCTCAGAACTTTGGGACTGTCGACGGCGTGGCCGTCTATGTGCGCACGACAACGCCCTCGTCCTATGAAGAAGACGAACAGGGCTGGAAAGGTGGCCTCCTCCAGCGTATTCAACGTACGCTGCTGTGCCAACCATCTGCGTGAGATATAAAAATCGAGGAAATTCGATTTCACGATAAGTTACTTGTTTAGCATTTTTGCATGGCTCGGCGTTTTGGGAAAGTGTATATTCAGGGTTTTACAACGCAATCTCTGGAACAGAGGGAATGATATGGCACACAAACTGGGAACTAAGAGTATCCTCATAAGCCTAGGCGTTCAGTCTAGCGGGTCAGAAGAGTACGAATAAGCTGCGCACAATTGGTGGATATGTACTATAGCACAACAATGCATCGATATATGAGCATTTAAAAGAAGTTTTTCGAGCAGTTTTCATGTTTGAGAAGAATATCTATCTCGTGACGAAACAAGGCGCTGAAGCAATCATCCTGGATAGAGCCCTCTTGGTAGCGTGGTCTGGGGTCGGTCAGTCGTCGACCTATCAGAACGCCCCACTTACACCCATACAGACACGAAAATGACGTCTAAACCGCCGATCCCATCATGACATAGGTCTTGCTACGAGGAAGACGTGCCATTCGTGTAAAACAGTACGCAGACGACAAGGTAGCGTCAGAGAACAGAAAAACTTGAAATGGCACGCATTGCATCGAAGATAAAAAGCAAGAGAGAATGGGTATAGAAGTGGGTCTCTTTGGGAGACTTTCGCTCTTTTCTTGTTCACAGCACGAGCATCCCATAAAATTGTCTCTGAATCCGCACATTACACACGACACGAACACACAAAGCTGCCAAAAAAAAATTTTCAAAAGCGAAAATCATAATGCCGGCCTCGTCGTCCTCCATCCCGCGGCCGGACGCCTCGTCCCCCCTTGCCCCTCCATCCTTTGGCGGCAAGCAGAGCGACAACCGCCGCTCTTGGTCTGCCGCCGCCAGCGATAAGTACCACGCCCTCTATGACCGGTGGGTCCCCTGGCTTGAGGACATCTACTTGCGCTACTTTACGCGCCACAACAAGGCCAGCTACACCACCGCCGATACGCTAGGCCGAACCAAGGTCACGGGTGTCGATCAGGTCGACACCCTCCAGGACGGCGTGCACGGCGTCGTGGCCGGGCAGCTGGGCCAGGGCGGGCTGGCCCAGCCCGCGGGCGACCTGATCTCGCGCGAGGGCCTCAACCGGGTGGAGCGGCGGGGCAAGGACGAGCACGGCAGCTACCTCCCTGAAATCGCCACAGGTGGTAGCAAAGGAGTGGCCGACGGTGCACAGAGTGCGGCAGAGGGTGGAGCAAGTACCGTCCAGGGCGTTAGCAGTAACGTACAGGCGGCTGGTGGGGTCGTAGGGAGCACAGTTGGAGGCCTATTTTCGAGCGGGCGGAAGGGTCAGAACTGAGAGAAAAATTCAAGACTGGGGGGGGGGGAAGACGACGAGGTGCTCTCGATGCAGATTGTCGGAGACTTAATAATACTTGATACCAGCAGGAGCGATATTTTTTTTTCTTGTTATGGCGGGTTCATGGACGACACATAATAGTCCGCTTTGCTTTTTTAATACTCAGGCTTTAATTCACGAAAGAATGGAATACATGCACGGAACTTGCTGTTTTAATCCGGCTTCAGCTATACTAAAAAGATGATAGTTCTATTTCGTATTTCGTTAAGAAACCAAAGGTCATGTTACGTCATGAAAAACTAGGATATATGCTATTGCCTGTGCAAGGCGTCGCATACTGGATCGCCCCGACTAGGAAAGAGGACCACAGCTGTGCTGTTTTTATTTTCCCCGTACTCGCCGTCCTCTCTGCCCTCGTCGCCGCAGCTCGTGGCGTCCCCCCCGCCGCGTCTCTAGCTGTCTTCCTATGGCATGTGGTCGCCGGCGTACGCGTGCTCGCCACCTACTGCCACCAAAAAGTAGCCCGGGTCACCGGCGTTGGCCTTGCCGCACTGGTCTGCGCCGCCGTTGGGCTGCACGTCGTCGTAGGCAAAGGTGTAGCCGCGGCCGTCCAGGTTGGTTGCGTGCACAATGCGGCCGTAGTGGTTGGTCGGGCTGGTCTTGTAGAAGGCGCCGACGTCGGCAGCCGGCTGGATGGGCACGTCGAGCAGCGTGCTACGCTGGAAGGCGGCGGCCAAGCGCGGGATGATGCAGTTGCGTGTCCAGTCAGCGCCCGTGGTGAAGGGGCCCGTGTTGCAGCCTAGGATGTCGTCTGTAGTAGGCTTTTCAAACACCTCGCCGCCAATAATGAGCTTGCCGTCAGCGACGTGGCCAGTAAGGACTCCTGTGCCCGCCTGCGTATCGATGCAGATGTCAGGCGGCGAGTGGCCCACGGTGGCCCCATAGTGCTCCCACACCTTGTCCACGTACGGCTCATAGTAGCCCGCGAAGCTGGCGCCCACGGCGTTGCCGTGCGTTGGGTTGAGCACCCGTAGTGGTCTGCCGTCGGCCCCGTTGACGATCAGCTTATCCCAGGGCCGGCCGTCGCGCTTAGCCTGCTCGCGCAGGGCCTGGCAGATCTGGTCTAGGCCGTCGGCAGGCATGCCCGAAACGTGCTGGACCTCTTTGGCGCCGCCCGTTCTCTGCAGGGTCAGCGAGATGGGCATGCGGGACACAAAGTCCACGTACGAGATATTGGCGAACAGCTGGTCGTTGTTGAGGGTGAACTCGGCAAAGGTGAAGTCCACTTTGGCGTTGGGGTCGGACGGGTTGAGCACTGAGGGCTCGACCAGTGCGGCAGGGTTACTGGGGTCCCCACTGCGGTTCAGCAGGAACGTCAGCTTGGCGCCGCGGCTGAACCAGATGCGGCCGCCGGCAATCTGCGGGATGGTGACCGTTACGATATGCCCGGGGGCTCCCAGAGGAATCGCAACATTCTCCTTCAGGGGCTGCAGGTCGGCCGGCGGCGCCTCTGGTAAATAGAGCTCGCGCCCATTTGATTTGACCAGAGCCCGGCGGTTTCCTTGCTGGATAGCAAGACCGGTGATGTAGGCGTAGACGTCCGCAGACTTGGTCTGGTTCTGGAGGTAAAATGTCAACGAATTCGGCATGGTGGCTGGCGAAGGAAAATAAAAGTGAATAATAGATAATAGCCTCAATCTGCGCCGTCAACAAGAATACAAAAATAAAAGCGCAAGCCGATCTCCTTTTATAGACAATTGAAATTGAGAGTATCCCCTCATACGCCAGCTTTCAGCTGTACAAGGCAAGCTTGTGCGGATCCCGCTAGTTCCGCTAGATCGAAAGCCCGGGCTATTGGAGCGCAGCGATCTCAGCTGCTGCTAGATCGCTTTCCGGTTAATTTATGTTATTCACTCTGTCGTCATGCAAAAGTCCCACTCAGCCGCACCGGTCGCGATGTAGGGGGTTGTTGATATCGTAGGGCTGTCTGATTCCGTCCGAACGCCCGCTGGCTCGGCAGTCTGGGCAATTCTGGGCAAAGTCTGGGCATCAGGGCAGTCACAAGACAAGCGGTCAGTTGTCGATGGCACTTTCTGCGGATGCTGTGTTTGCTGTGTGTCCTATGTATAAAAACATCATGCAGAGATGGCGACTTGCAAAGAACTTCATTCTAGTCATTTTATTTGTTGAGTTACAGCCACGGAACCTTGTAAAGCTAGACAACACACGGGTCCAGCCTAGATCTAGACCCGGAATCGATGCATTCGTTCATTTTCCCACTCCACTCGTCTTCTTTCTCGCCTCCCTTTTGATCTAGTGGCATGCAGGGCAAATAACAAAGACTTCAGAACACCTCTTACGAATGCATCACGCATTTCCATTCTTTCCATTCTCGTGACCCTTTTGTCTCCCAAGACACAAAGCACAAACTCTAGAGATTCTTCTTCACTCCTTCTGCTGCCCCACGTGTCTTGTCTTTGATATTCTCGGCCGCGCTGCTCGTCTTCTGCTGGGCTTCTTTCCGCAGTTCAGCTGCCTGGCCTGTGGCTTTTCCGCTCGCGATGTCCTTGCCAGCCTCCTTGACCTTGTTTGCGAATGTAGCTAATCTATGTCAGCAGAGAGAGAACATGCAAAAATGGGCCCTTGAGGAGTGTGCCATACATCCAATGTTGATTCCGTCCACCAGCTTGTCGGACACGGCCCGGTCTACAGACTTGAGCGTATCCTTGGCAGCTTCTGTGGCGCTCTTAGGTCGCTGCAGGGTCGTCGAGAACGATGAGTTCTGCTGAACACTCACCGCCACGACCATAGATGTTCTGGGAGCGGCAGCCGTTGCTGTTGTTGCCATGCGAGGGAGGATTGTGGCCAGACGGCGGGTAGGTGATTCGATGAGGAACGACATCCTGGCAACGTGGTTGTGCGATGTTCGGATCTGAAAAATCACAATATTTTTGTGTCTTCTGAGACTCGATGGAAGAGAGCGTCTTGTTCAAACTGTCTCTTGGATAGCATTTGATTCAACTTCACATCAGGCCAAATTCAATCCACAGAGCCTCCTCCCCTCTCCCTTTATACACATATATGATATCGCGATCTAGATGGTTGTAGTCATGATGTCATCTACACAGCCCTATTCCAGCAAATCCGCGAATGACGTAGCTCATTGAGTTTCGCCAACAGTGGGACCCCTAAGGTGATGCTGACAAACACGACGAGACAGAAAAGGCATTCATTGCCTCGATGGCTTGAAAATTCCTTGGTATTAGTGATTTAGTGGATCATTGCTTGCGCATCTGCACATCTGTCTCTGTTCTTTTTGTTCATGAAGTGGCGAACTTGCGCGCTGCGATCGTGAAGTGAAGCCGTTTTATATACAGCTAAGCTACAGTACGGCAAGAAACGGCATAGCATGGCTCATGGGAAACAGACCCCTAAGAAATTGCTGCTTCCAGCAGTTGGTCTTCATTTTGCGGGGTAGTTATCGCTCTATCGCTCCAGCTCCACGTGATAGCCGCAGTCCGCGCAGCTTCAAAGCCGAAAGCCGCGACTTTGCGAAAGCTTCGGAGAATTTTCCGTATCATTTCTTCCTAGACGGTTTTGTGCGTTTTCGTCTTGGCCTTGGCTTCTTTTTGCCGGAGCTGCCTTTCGATTGTTTGCCAGCATACACCTGGCACGAAGGATTGCCAGTGGACTGCTATCTTGCCTTTGCGCCATTCTTTTTCGCCGAAGAACAGCATCACGGCATCACGACATCGCAGCAACGTAGTCCACTCCTAGCTAGGGTGCGACTCTCCATATCCCACCGCCCTCTGTCCAGTTCTCGTGTCACATCATGCCTCCTTCCAGGTTAGCAGCCGTGTCTCTGGTGCGGTCCATTGTGGCCCGCCAGCGTCCGTCGCCATTAACGGCGTGCCTCTGGCAAGCTTCTAAGACGTTCTACTCCACTTCGACAGCTACGGCCTCCTCTGCTTCTTCTCAGGAGCCGCTCATTGTCGTCACGGACTTACCTGCTCCCAATTCGGGCCACATCCGCATCCTTGAGCTGAACCGCCCCGCAGCCCGCAATGCCATCTCACGTGCCCTCCTCACGGCTCTGCGCACCGAGGTTGACGACGTGGCCGGGCAATACGACGCGAGCGGCAACGAGGTTGCAGGATCCAGAGGTGACCTGGGCCCCACCCGGGCTCTGATCCTGGCCAGCGCCGTCGACACCAGCTTCTGTGCGGGCGCCGACCTCAAAGAGCGGCGCACCTTCACTCAGGAAGAGTGGGTTTTCTTTCTCTAGCTGCGGCTCTTAAGTTTTCTTCGTTTCTGTGACTCTGTGTTTTCATCTAACAATCTCCTCCCCTCTCCCCTCCCGGCAGGACCGCCACCTTCCTAGCCAACCTCCGCGGCACGCTGACGGCCCTGTCGGCCCTCCCCGTGCCGACGATCGCGGCCGTCTCGTCCGTCGCGCTCGGCGGCGGCCTCGAGCTGGCCCTCGCCACCCACATGCGCGTGCTCTCGTCCAACGCCCAGGTCGGCCTGCCCGAGACGCGCCTGGGCATCATCCCCGGCGCCGGCGGCACCTACCGCCTGCCCATGCTGATCGGCATGGCGCGCGCGCGCGACCTGGTCCTGACGGGCCGCCGCGTGTCCGCGTCCGAGGCGTACTTTCTGGGCATCGCCGACCGGCTAGTCGAGGTGACCGAGGAGGAGGACAAGGAGGGCAAGGACGCGCCGCCGGACCAGACCTTTCTCAATACCGCCCGGCGGGCCGCCCTGAGCGAGGCCGTGCGCCTGGCCGAAGAGATCTGCGAAGGCGGGCCCATCGCCGTGCGCGCCGCCCTGCAGGCCGTGCAGTACCCGGCCGAGGCCGTGGAGAACAAGATGTACGACCGCGTGGTCGACACCGAGGACCGCAACGAGGCGCTCAAGGCCTTCGGCGAGAAGCGCCGGCCGGTGTTCAAGGGCCGGTAAGGGGCCCTATCTTTCGGCAGGGCCGCTGCGCAATTGGCCAGCTCTCTACTGAGAAGGACGGCATCGTCCATTTGTACATATATACGATACACCCTATTCGATGATTGGAGACAAAGCCAGTGCTCCACAGAGACTGGCGATGCCCGTGATACAAGTGATTTCAGCCATTCAATGCACTCAATCTTTAAAGGCAGCCGCAGACATACAATGTTGGATTCTAGAAAATATAGGTGTAAAATAAAAGTTTTCTAAAGAAAAAAACAAGCCATTGAAAATTGAAAAACATCGTTACCATTCTATGTGACTTAAATTGACAATATTATGAGATTATGAGATGAGATTTGCCGATATGGCGGATTATCATGATCTTCGCGGATTACTCATATTGCTCATATCCCGATGCACGCTGTAGAAACCAATTCCAAACTTCGTTTCAATATTCCTTCATTTCCAGTCTACATCCTTACGTATAATTTCTATATTTTTCGGATCTATAAATCATGAGCAGTGACCCGCTTCCTTCTGAGGCTATCGCTTTGGCCACCTCCCTGTATGCCGGTGCCCGGGCTGGCGACCTCTCTCTCTTTGAGCAGGCTTTACCAGCGGGCCTCCCAGCAAACATGACCAACAACAATGGAGATACTCTAGTGAGTTGTCGACCAGTTTCCGAATTAGATGATATCTTTATAGCTTGTTGACTTGAGCAGATCATGCTCGCCGCCTACTATGGCCATCCCAACCTCGTCCGATTGCTTCTGCGGTACGGCGCCGATCCAAACCGGCTTAATGACAAGGGCCAAAGTCCACTGGCGGGGGCTGTGTTCAAGGCCGAGGATGAAGTCATAGAGGTATACTTTAGTTCTCGTCATCCCTTTTGTTCGTTCTGCCGGCTGACTCAAGCTTTGTCTCATCAGGCTCTCCTAGAGGGCGGCGCGGATCCCGATCATGGCACGCCTTCAGCTGTGCAGACAGCGACAATGTTCAACCAGCAGGAAAAGTGGCAGGCCAAGTTTGATGCTGCGCCTGGTCTCGGAAAAGCCAAAGATGCAAATTAATTCTGAGAGCCTACGATATTTTGAGGGCTATCGATACGCAATTTAACAACAATACACGTTCCCATCTGGGCCCTCTCATTTGCTCAGATCCTTCCTTTTATTATTTGGCACAATACACTTTTTGCTTTTAGCATATTCAAGCTTCTTTGTTTTCGTATGTTCGTTTCGGCTAAGACGCCTTTGCGTCGGCCTTGATCAGATCGGCAGCCTAGAGAAAGTCTGTGTCAGTAATTCCTTTTTTTTGTTTTGGGGGGGGGGCGGGGGGGGCGGAGGGCGCTCGAGAAGCGCAGAGGGGAGGCTACCTTCTCTGCCACCGCGTACACGGTCTGGCAGGTATTGGCGCCGGGCAGGGTGGGGAAGATGCTGGCGTCGACCACGCGCAGGCCGTCGACGCCGTAGACGCGGAGGTGCTGGTCGACGACGCCGCCGAGCTCGCGCGGCAGCATGGCGCAGGTGCCGGAGGGGTGGTACTCGGAGGGCGTGATGGTCTCGGCCAGGTAGCCGGCGAGGTCCTCGTCGGCGTTGACGTAGTCGCCGGGCGTCAGCTCGACGGGCGCGTACTGCGCCAGGGCCGGGTTCTCCATGTAGAAGCGACGCGTGTAGCGGATCATGTCGCCCATGATGATGGCGTCGAGCGGGTTGGACAGCGCGCGGTAGTCGACGAGCGGCTCGCGGTTGTGCGGGTCGACGGGGTCGATGTTGACGGTGCCGCGGCTGAGCGGGTGCAGCAGCACCAGCGTGCCGCTGCCGGCGCCGCCCGACACCACGTTGTTGTAAAAGGCCGTGCCGTTGTTGCGCAGCGCCGCCGCGTACGCCCGCATCTGCGCCGCGTACCCCGCCGCCACGTGCGGGTGCGTGCCCGCCGGCAGGTGTGCCGTGTGGTCCTGCGCCGACAGGTTGGCCGCCACCGCCGCCCACCGCGGCGAGATCACGGGGAACGGCAGCCACGCCGCCGCGTTGCCCACCCCCAGCGAGTTGGGCCCCGTGCGGTTCGCCTTCCACGCCGCCTCGGCCCACTCGCGGAACGTCGCGTTCAAAAACATGTCCGCGTCGCTCGGGTGCACCCCCGAGTAGTTGGTCAGCGCAAACGCCGCCGTCAGCATCGGGTGGTCCTGGAAGTTCTGGCCCACCCCCGGCAGGTCCACGATCGTCGAGATGTTGGCCGACGCGAGCAGCGCGCTCGGCCCGATCCCGCTCAGCTGCAGCACCTGCGGGCTGTGGATGCCGCCCGCCGACAAAATCACCTCGCGCCGCGCCCGCACAAACTGCGTCGGCAGCTGCGTCGCGTTCCACCCCGCCCGCGTCTCGTTCCACGTCGCTCGCGCGTCCGCGGGGTCCGACACTGCCGCCGTCGCGTTGACCGTGAACCGCACGCCCGTCGCCACCGCCGTCGAGTTGGGCCCGCCTTTGCGCGCCAGCACGATGTGGTCCACCTTGGTGCGCGTCAGCAGGTGGTAGTTGCTGCGGTTGCTCGCCACGTCATGGTGGCCCGTCCGCGCGTACGACCGCTTCACCAGCCGCGGGTCCATAAACGACGGGAACCAGTACACACCCGGCTCGCCCGCGCCGCTGTCTACGGGAAACTTCACGCCGGGCATGCTGCGGAACGCCTCAAACTGCACCGTCGTCCCCGGGAACTGGAACGACGGCCAGCCCGTGTACACCCTCGACGTCGTGCCCCAGAAGCTCGTGTTGTACGCAATGTGGGCCGACTTGGCCACGTCTGGCAGCGGCGGCACAAAGTGCAGCGCCTTGCGGAAGTACGGCAGCAGGTTGTTCCAGCTCCACACCGGCTCTTCCTTCTCCGCACCCTGCGCGCTCTCAAAGAATTGGCCCCAGCGGTCGTAGTCCTCCATCGTGCCGCGCACCGTCATCATCGCGTTGACTGCCGAGCTGCCGCCCACCACCTTACCAGCCAGCACGCCCGTCGTGCGGTTCTTGAGGTTGGTCTGGGGCACGGACTCGATGGCGTATAGGAACTGCGCATCAAAGCCGCGGAACCCGCCTTGCACTGTGTTAATGAGCGGCGAGTCGCTCAGCTGGCCGTACTCGATCACCAGCACCGTGGCGTTGCCGTCCTCAGTCAGGCGGTCGGCTACTGTCAGCCCCGCCGTGCCGCCGCCGATGATAATATAGTCATACTCAGTCGCCGTCTCTCGAGCATGGTGAAGGACATGCCAGCGGTCAGGACCGCGAGGTCCCCGAGCTGGATATCCGTGGTAGGCCGGACTGGCAACCGCAGTCGAAGAGGCAATGGCCAGGCCCAATGCCAATGTCTGCCGCAGGGATACCGGATGTCGAGAGGAACTTGCCACCATTTTGTCTATTTCCTTTGTTTTACTCTTCTGCTCTGGACAGAAAGGGGATCCGAAAGGAGTGTATCATCTTTCAACAGAAGAAAGGGAGTGCAAAGGGCGTTCTCTTTTTTACATAAAAGCCCACCTCCACCCTTGCTCCTTCGGATGGAACTACGGCAATGTTTAATTGAAAGGCAAAAGGCTGTAGCAATCCAAGTCACTTTATTTCCTATATCCTGCTCACACCGTGCGTTCATCTTCTTATATGTTGCTCTGTTTAATTCGCCAACCGGGTGTCTGCAGCAGAGAGGAGAAAGTGTGTGGACCAGACTGCACATGGCCTCATAACAGGATTTTATGTCATGATGTCTGGCAATAATGATTTCAAGGACTTCCCCTGTGGGTTCATTTTATATTGCACAGGCTGAAAGCTTCTCTCGTCGGGATGGGATAATACGGGATGCGGTGAACTCGACCGGTAAGGCGGAGAGAAAGAAGAAATCGGGATCAGCTGGAGCATATAAAAGGTATGTTACCTTATTGTCGTCTTTCTTACGCCCTATATATTCTCGCTATTATGCTTCCGCATCTGCTATTGCTATATTCCCGCAGAGCTCCTGCATATACAGGATTTTCCTATTCTTAATTGCCCCGTTTCGTTTGTCTGTTCGTGCCAGGCACAAGGCTCTGACTGGAGGATGGCATGAAACTTTTTTCAATTAAGCAACCTTTACATGTAAGAGATCCCCACAAACACGGCACTCATAGGTCCTCGCTTGAAATATATCAAAAAAACTCAATTCTTTCTTTGTAAAATACTTATTTTCCCCATATTCCTCTGTTACGTCACAGCCGGAGTGGCGGTTGTTTCTCCTCTCGATTCCATCCCGTTCTTTTAGCCGACTGCTCAAAAAGAATAACAGACAACAGTGGCGGACAAGGAAAATTCTAATGTCCGCAATATCCAATACCAAGAAGCACCACGCGCTTCGGAGAGATGTGAGATGAAATACGCTGGAAAAGCGAAGCCGGGGAAATATGAGAGAAGAAGGCTAAGTAAACACGAAAAGAGGCAAGTTTACTCGGATAACACGGCATACAATCATACCTTTTCATAAGCCGTCTGCATCAGTCAAAATGAACCTCGGATGCCTCACATTGTAATTCCAGATCTGAGTGATTCTCTACGATCCAACAGATCTTGTTCCTAGAGACAAGCACTCGATCTTCCAAGAGCAAAAGAAGTCTTACACTACCTGGCAATTAGATTCCCTGCTAGTAGATCTCAGCTGGGACCGACAATAAGATAAGCATAAGTCGAAAGATGAGATATGATAGGAAAAGCTAAATTTTCAATACAAAGAAGAAAGAGTCGTCTCGTCTCCTCACAGATATAAAAATTGGGTCTTTTGAATTTAATCCTCTTCATATTCTTCCTTTTGTCACTCATTCACACAAAACACATTTTACACACTCTCTTATGCATAAGGCCATCTCTAACTATGGCTGCTGTGCCTCACCGGCCATGGCTAGCAATCTTATCACACGAAAGTTCTTTGCTATCATGTCTAAATCATGCGTAGATGCAAAAGACTTGAGAACCTTTCGGCTTGCCTACTATTTCGCAAAATGAGCGTCTCCATCATTTTTTTGTAGTGTCATAGTCTTTGGCAGGCGCTGGGGTTACAATGACTTCTTTCAAGCAGTTAAGCAAAAGAACTTTGCACTTCGCGTATAGAAACTCCCTTGGAAGCGTGTTTCTAATGAAGAAGAGTATAGAAAAGTGTTCGATCCTAGCTCTCTGCAACGTGAGAGATTAACATACTGCATATTTGATTTCGTAATTCAAGAGGAACATGGAAGCAAGTGCTTAAAATCAAGAAGTATTAAATAAAAATCCCACAGGTTGATTGATGAGATAGAGGCCATAAAAGAGCAAAATGAAGATGAGATATGATCTAGATCTCCGAGAAATAGAGCACAAAATACAATGCACCTCGTTTAAAGTGAACTGCAGCATTTTTTAGAAAGAAATTCTACGCAAATTTGGGACAGCGGATATGGCTAAACCGGTTTCTTTTCTTTCATAACGGCCATGGAGGATTCCTACAGGAGAAGTTAAGCAAGCGAAATCGTTTCCTGTGGCCGAGAGTGAAACTTTAGAGTAATAATCAGTGCGGAAGCAGGCTGGCTTCAGAGGCAGTGAAGATTTTGCGCCGCAGCAAGAAATGGAGATATTAAGTGGGCTTTCCTGAAATGCAGCTTTATAGCCACCAATTAAGTGTTTTAACCAGCTAAACTTTCTAAGCCGTTTTTTGTAACAGGTCGCACTTATTCTGGTACGATGTGCTGGATATCAATGTCAGGAAACATAAAACCAGGTCGAGAATCCAGAAGGTGCTGTTATCAAGCTAGTATTGTTTGTGCTCAAAAGAAAATGCGTCAAGTAATACTGCAAAACATATCCGGGTTGTCCGGAGATCGCAGAGAAAAGTGAATTCGCCAATGAACAAAGCCGTCAAATATAACATCTCTCCGTGAATCACGGTGGTTGAAACCTCGTCTTCTCTGTACATTTCAATCCCCGTTCTTCTTGTGCACATTTTGAGGATCTGATAAAATTGCGACGTGCATGACTGTCTCTTCCCAAGCGAATGCCAAGGTGTCGCAAGACTTGCCGTGTAGCATACCAAAGCCGGAATACTTACACTACCTGAAGGATTAGATACCAACAGATGAAGCGGCAGGCTAGTCCGATGCCGGTCTGAGAAACGAACAAAAAAAAAGAGAGGAATATTGATTAGGAGTCCAGTTTGAGCCCTAAGACCAGACAGAAAGAGCTGCTCTCGCATGACTCTTGAAATCGTATGCGGTATCTTCCAGGCCAAGACGTCAACATGGAACTCAGACAGAGGAGGGAACCGTGCACCTAACCACTACGGGCTGGGTTGAAGAAGATGTGACACATCCCTCGTACAGAAGAGCAGCTCCTATATTAGGTTTCTGCTGTGAGAGCATGAAATATATGTTCTGTTCAAGGTTTGTGATTTATCGCCTTGCCGGCAGTTTTTCACCATCTACTTTGAACTTGATTCTTGTGGTTCCAAAAGCGAATTTACAGTTTGCAAGAGCCTTGTGCTTGTAGATCATTCTAACCTTGTCGAGCCAAGTCTGTGGCAGTTCGAATTGAGTTAGGGGAGCAGTATCAATATGCACGCATCGTATGAACGGAGCACTGCACCTCGTTTTGTGGACTGATCGTGGGTTTCTGTGCTCCATTGTGGGGAAGCGATAATCTCGTCTCAAACACGACCAAGCAGGGGGATCACTTGCTTATCGTTTAGCTTTCTGCTCCGCGTGAAACTCGTTTGACGGAAGGTCTACCAGAAGCTGTTTCGTGCCGCGCGTTTACTTTACTGGCTTCCCACTATTATTTATTGTTCAAGGTACAGATACCGATGGTTGTGTCTTGCGTGTCCCTCCGTACCTTACTCCCATGATGTCGTGCCACATGGTCCAGAGACGTTGCCCTCAAAGAGTTTGAGTTGCAGATGTGACGCACAACCAGAGAATGCCCTGTAGCCAGCAACAAGAAGCGGCAAGGCAAGTCTCTCAAATCCGGCATTCGTCCACATACTGCGACCACGACATTTGGGTTGGATCTGCAATTGGCCCGCTCTTTTTGCGTTTGCAATTTGCGCCGCTGGCTTTGTACATGCAGCTTTAGTATCATTTGTTTCCAATGACTCGGAAACGTAAGATTTTTTTTTCGGCGAATATCCGTATTATAAGTTCCGCCAGCTCGCCCAATTTCTCTGTCTTCCAGTACCCCCCTAGAGAGAACTACAGAACAGGAGAAAAAAAAAGAGGAAAAAAATGCGACAGAAAAAAGCAAAACGCGAATGGAAGCCTAGAGATAACCATATACATAAAAATAGAAATAGGGGTTCGGACATATGAAGCTATGACTGCCTACGAATGCGGAAATGAGGGCGTATGTACGAAAAAAAAAAAAAAAAACTGCTGCATTCAAGCTAATGCTTAAAAGAGACGCAGACATGAGGCACTGGTCCAGACTCCTTGGTGTTTTTTTTTTGCGGGAGCTACTAGGGCCATACTGAAGGAGAAATCAACGTTGAAGAGAATGATAAGATGGTAAAACACACACAACAGACAGAAAGCGTAAGTCGACTTCGCAATACGTAAATAAAACAATTGTTCCTTCTTTCCTCTGCAATAACAAAAAGAAGAAAATCCACGCGTAGAGTGCTACCCAATTCAGCAAGAGCGAAGATCAATTGCGGTTTTCGCTTACTCAACGAGCCTTGGCCCTGACTAGCTCCCCTGTCACCCCCTGTCACTGGCTCCTTCCGCTCAACTTCAACTCTCAACAGAGCTGTCTCCTTCTTTCCCTTTCTGACCTTTCTGCTCTTTCTGTTTTCTGTTTTTGCATTGTTCCTTCCTTCGCTGTCGATGCCGTCATCCGCTTGCGGCCGACGTTCTTTTTTTAAACCTTTCTCTAGCTTGCCAAGACAATATACCGCCTTATAATGGCCCCTTAGGAGTTTGCTTTTCACAAGAAAATTAACTCCATACCGCCGCATCGTGAGAAGGTAGCTCCACTCACAAGCTTCTTTATCTCCTTTCAAGATCCAACCAAATTCACCCCTCTCTCCTAAAGAGCTATTGTAAAATCCATTTGCTACAACTACATATATTTTCCCTCTACTTTCCGGTTTCACGGCCAAAAAAGATGGAGGATCTCATTGTCATCGACCCTAATATGACGCGGGCGGACCGCATCGTGTTAGAAGGTTTAATTCAGGATATCCGAGACAACCGAGACTATGACCAGGATGCGGTCGATGCAAACGAAGGGTCAAGCAAAAATGAGTCGAAGAAGAGCGCCTCACCAGATGCCGCTACCTTAGCAACTCTGGACGCGCTCAATGATCCCAAGAGCAGCGCTTTCGAGCCAACCGTATTTACATCCGTCGACCTGCGGGACCTGCAACAAACCGTGTCAACTGCGCGGAAAGTGGCTGCCGGAGTGTCGGCCGGGGCGGCCGCTGACGGAACGAGCGGCACTTCGCCGTCTGTAAGAGAGCGGATCACAGCTGCCGTGTATGTGTGGCTTGAGCGCGGGTTGCTGAACCCATACATTCACTTTGCCCGCCGCCATGTCGTCCGCCACGAGACCGATGTGGTCTTCCTGACCCACCTGCTGCTGTACTTCTCGACCGTGGTGCCGAGCGCGGCGTGCTTGCTATTTTGGCGGTTTTCGTGGCTGCACGGCATCCTCCACGCGGCGTACGTCCTGCTCGGATGCATCGGCTCCTACACCATCATGATGCACCAGCACATCCACCAGGGCGGCGTGTTGCGCAAGGACAAGTGGTGGACGGCGGGCTTCGACCGGCTGTTCCCTTACGTGATGGACCCGCTGATCGGCCACACTTGGAATTCGTACTACTACCACCACGTTAAGCACCACCACGTCGAGGGCAACGGGCCCGACGACTTGTCGTCGACCATGTGGTTCCAGCGCGACAGCCTGCGCCACTTCGGCATGTATCTTGGACGTTTCCTGGTCCTGGCTTGGTTCGACCTGCCGCTGTACTTTGTGCGCACACGCCGCTACAGCAGCGCCTTGCGCGCCGGCTTCTGGGAGCTGGCCAGCTACTGCCTGCTGGCGGGCAGCGTGACGGCGGGCCGACGTGGCTGGCTGGGCGTGACGGAGGGCGGCGCCGCTGTCTGTGTCTTCGTGCTGCCTTTTGTCATCCTGCGCATCGGCCTCATGCTCGGCAACTGGGGCCAGCACGCCTTTGTCGACCCGGATGCACCTGACTCCGACTTCCGGTCCAGCATCACCGTCATCGACATCGCCAGCAACCGCGTCTGCTTCAATGACGGCTACCACACCTCCCACCACCTGAACCCGCGCCGCCACTGGCGCGAGCACCCGCGCGCCTTTGTCGCCCAGAAGCGCGCCTATGCCGCCGAGCATGCCCTCGTTTTCTTCGGCATCGACTACCTCGAGATGTCGATCCGCCTGCTGATCTTCAAGGACTACGACCACCTCGCCCGCCGCCTCGTGCCTATGGGCCCAGAGCAGCGCAAGCTCACCCTGGACGAGCGTGCCGCCATGCTGCGCCGCCACACGGCGGCCTTCTCTGAGGCCGATGTGGCCCGCATGTTTCCCAAGTCGCGGGCGGCCGCCGCGTGGCGCCGGAAGCAAGGTCTGCCGGCGATCTAGGGAGCGGAAAGAGAGCAAATTTGAGATATGAGACAGGTGATGAGTCAGCCGACCGAACCCCCCAGCTTTTTATTTGCCTACTTTGTCATAGCCACCATTTTCTACTATCGTTTTGTTTATACACACGCAAATGAGATTAAATTGCATCTTTGCATACCCACAGGACTCCGGCGGCTGTTTTTGCTTTTCGTCTATTATCGCACTGCTGAAAGAGAATTGGTTTTTCGCTTCGTCTGTTTTACACCATTCAGCCCATGTCTTGCACGCAATACTATTTAGAATCTAGAAGACAGAGATGAGATACCCATTTGGGTCCAGATGGCCTTTCTACGATTTAGCTTCCTTAGGTTGACGCATTCTTGACTCGTCACCAATAATACGATATGATATCCGCTCGATCTATCATCTCACTCGCACGCCGTTTTCTTCAGTGAATTTCCAAGACATTTGTCTTATTATTGACCTTTCATTTGCTTTTCATTATTTTTAATTTTTAGCTCTTACAGAAACCCAATCAGATCTCTGCCCAGAGACGTACTCGGGCATTTCCCTCCGTATTTTCCTTTCCAGAGATGTCCTATTCTTATGACAAGCTGGGTATGTTTCAACTTCCCCATCCTCCTCTCTTCTGAGAATCGGAAGCGAAGGCGCGCACAGCGCACGAATCGATACGAAAACAGAGATGGCAATCTACCGGACGGTGTAGCCACCGTCGATGATCAGATCCGCACCGGTGGTGTAGGTGCTGGCGTCGCTGACCAGGTAGACGTAGGCGCCCTTGAGCTCCTTGGCCAGGCCGGGGCGGCCGATGGGGATCATGCTGTACCACAGATCCTGGGTCTTCTGGTCGATGAAGTCAGAGAGACCGGTGTCAATATAGCCGGGGGAGATGCTGTTGACACGGGCAAAGTCGCGCCACTCGTTGGCGAGCGACTTGGCCAGGTGGATGCAGCCAGCCTTGGCGACGTTGTATGAGGTCTGCTCCTGGGGGAAGTTGGCGATGTGGCCGGACATGGACGCAGTAATGACAAAGGAGCCGGTGCCGCGCTGCTTGAAGTGGGGGCCGACGGCCTTGGCGCAGTAGGCGGTGCCGCTCAGATCCGTGTGGATGACGCGCTCCCAGTCCTCGACGGATGCGTCCAGCACACCAGCGTCGGCGGTGGCGCCGGCGTTGGCAATGAAGCCGTCGATCTTGCCGAAGTCCGCCAGCACGTCGGACACGAGCTTCTGCACATCGGCAAAGTCGCCTACGTTGCACTTGTAGGCCTTGGCCTTGACGCCGTACTCCTTGGTCAGCTCCTCGACGTTCTTCAAGGCGCCGTCCTTGCGGGACGAGTAGGTGATGGCGACGTCAGCGCCCACCTCGGCGCAGCCGCGGGCAGCCTCGATGCCCATGCCGCGGGGGCCGGACGCGCCGGTGATGACGACGACCTTGCCCTTGAGGCTGAACAGGTCCAGGAGGTGGGAGGCGGTGGCGGCTTTCTGAGGCATCTTGGCTAAGTTTGTGGCGGGGAGAGGGGATTAACTGGAGGCGGCCACGGCGAAAAGACGTGACAGGAGAATCTAGTTTGAGAGAGCTTGAGAGGGCAAGGAGATGGAAGAGATCAAGAAGAGATCAATCGAGTTTTGGATATGTGAGGGAGGAGATCACGGTTTGTTATACGAGAAGACTAGTGAGAGGGAGAGGAGAAGAAGAAGAGGCATGAGGCGGAATGAAGAGAGGGGAGGTGGGGGATCAGCGAACCTTTTTATCTACGAAGCAGCTCCAGCTGCCTCCCTTAGCAATTGAGTTTCTTGCCCGAATATGCCATGGATGCACGCAGTCGTACGAGCTGATCGCTGCACTCTGATTTGCTTCCGTCTTGTGTGTCTGGACAATTTGGTGCCATGCAGGGCAGGTGGGGTGAGTAAGAAACGATCTCAATAGCTTAGACATTTACAACAGCGAAATATGGAAATAAGCATAGAGTCTTGACAAATCTAACTAACACATCTCTCTGCCTGCCGTTTGCGTTCTTTTTGCGCGTCGCCCTGCCGCCCGCCGCTGCAACGTCTTGCTCCCCCCTATCTGCCTCCTCCCAATTATCTTGCCCAAGAGAGAACGGCCAGCTTTTGCACTCTATGCTGTCCTGGCCGGCTTGGCTGTGCCTTTGCTGTTCCGAGGGTCCGTGAGAGAGAGAGATACAAAGGGGTCCACTCCCCTCCAGTGACGTCACTGCAGATCCACCAAACGCTCGCTATAATTCCAACCTGCACGGAATATGGAGCACGGAGCAGGTCTCCATTCCAAATTTCTTGCGGAAAAGCCAGGAATGGCCCCTGTAGATTGCCCGGGAAATGCACCGCCCACAAACCACCAGGCAAGCCACTGGACACTACTGCACGCGCTAATGTAGCACTAGAGAAAGTGCAACACGCGACTAGCACGGTCCTTCATCCTGTGTAAAACAACAGTGAGGGGACCTATTTGCGTGCTGGTGCATAGCAACGAAGATGCGTCTCAGTTCGTATTACCTGCTTCCGGCTCTTCTTCCCCCACCCGCCTATGCCCAGACAATTGTGCCCTTTGTCTTGGAAGGACGACACGAGGAGGGGCTCTCAGGTAAGGGCAAGCGAAACTGCGGGAAGCTTCAGCCTACCACAGCAGCTGTTTCGGGCGTGGTCCTCCAATCAACCGCCAGCTCGCAGGCAGTCCGCTTATTCGCAACTTACAAAAGCTTACGGAGTGAAGAATCACCCAAAAAAAATACTGTACAGCGACCTTGACGCGGCACCAAACGGCGCTGCTAGCTTACTAAAGCTTTGTCTTCCTGCTAGCCATGGGGCTTATGAATACCCGGTATGACTAAACCGATATTCAGGGATAGCATTGCTTCTCAGATCAGCCTCCGTACGCTGCTTCTGCCGTGTCTCATTAGCAGATAAGGCCAACGGCGGAGCCAGTGCAGATAAATTACCCTTCGTAATTCTTAGTGCAGCATTATGAAAGCATATATGCCTCAGCGTTGCCACAGGACAACACGGCTGGCCAAGCACCAGCATGAGAAAACCATAGAGGCTGATTCTGGTTGGTTAACCAAGAGTCTTTTTTGTGCCATCTTACCATTCGGAGAGGCAAAGAATTGTGTCTTGGCATGGCGATCGCGTGGGAGATTCGGAGAGCGAGAGGAAGGACGAAACCCAAAGTCGACGAATCGCCATGGCTACCCCTTTGTCATCACCGGTCTTTGAGATAAACCCCACGCGTCAGAGGCCAAGAGCTTTCCGGTTGGTTCTTCTCCCACGTCGTATTGACAGCGGTCTCTACGGCGTCCACGAATATGTCTGTCTCTTTGCCGAGCGGAAGCAGTCTGTCCGCTGCGAAGAGCCCGATCTGGTCCCAGACCCACCCCGTGCAGCCGCGCCCCGCCGCCGTGAACTCGTACCGATGATGGTCCGCCTGTACAATGGCATCGACAAAATCTCCGACTGTGCACTGCTGCGGCGACGGGGGCGCGGGGGGCGGCGGCGGTAGTGTTAGCGGGGACGGGGGCCCAATGCCACGCGTGAGCAGCTTGTGACCGGTCCGCCGCACCACACTCAGAGGATACTCGTAGATGGACAGGCGGCCCAAGAAGCCGTGGCGGCCCGGGTACGCGCCCGGCACCATCTCCAGTCCGATGCAGTCGATGATATGGTCGCTGTCGTCGCTGTCGTCTGTGCCCCGACTGATCTCCAGGAAGATAGCCCAGTGGTTGCCGCCGTCGGCGAGGCGGCGGACGGCGGCGACATGGACAGCTGTCACGACGAGCTCGCGGTTCTTGTCCTCCAGCTCTTCGGGGAGGTAGTGGAGTGGGCTTGGGAGGATGAACTCGAAGTTTGTGTGGCTAGAATCTAGCTGCGTGCCTTCTCTCTCTCCCTCCGCCCTGGAGAAAGAACTGAATGAGGCGCCCATATTTCAATGCAAGGGTCTGATGTAAGTAGTGGTATGTAGAAGGTGCGTTCGTTTGAATTTTTGCTTGGAACACACACCAAGTACACCAGACATACGACGCTGTCCAGAAGAAATTGCAAAATTCTCTTTGCTTAATGTAATTCAATCGACTTAAACAGCCGCCTTGCAATAATTGTCCTGGGACTTGCAAGTTCTTGGCACACTGTATCTCTCGAATAGGCAGCAGAATTTACCACATGTGAAGCACAGAGCCGATCACTGAGGGAAAAATAAGGCAGCGCATCGACTGATCTGCACATGTCAACCCCACTCTTGCTGTGAACCTTCGACTCCAAAATGCCAAACTTGCATGTAAAGCATATCAATCAATTCTACTCCACTTTCCAAGCAGCAGCATTATACCTCCTCCACTTTCGAGGAAGAAGAAGCCAAATGTAAAGTAGTACATGAAATAAAAGCTGTATAGTACATGGGGGAATTGAGATTTTGAGAGGCGGTGCGTGTATGGGGCTTGTCAACAAGGTAGAACCGGCAAAGGCAGATAAAAGGATAAACCTTGCAGCAGAACTTGAGAGATCCACCAGAGAGCCCAGAGCGGTTGCTCATACCTGCAGGCTACCAGCTGGATGGTATTGGAGCGTAAACTGGGGAAAAATTAAAGCTCGTGCGTCTGCTGACGAGTTCTTTGTTCCTAACTATTTTGCGCAAGTTGCTGCTCAGGAGTGATAGTCGCCCCGTGGCCGGCGCTTGCGCACCGGGCTATCGATCCGTTCCGCAGCCCTAGAGATGGCTTAAATCTAGATTAATTCGTAGGGCTGACTTGCATGAAGCAAGGCAGACATGAATTCAACTTTTACCGACAATATCTCTTGTAGAGACACATGGACGAAGGCAGCGGTATCTAGCATTACATTACTTGCTTCTATCCCTTTTATCAAATCGTAGGCCGTTGCAGCTAGGAGCCCTCCACACTACGAAGTAAGAGTTCCGCTTATTGAATTTGTCTTCAAGCTATGCTGGATATTTTGCTGTGGCTCGCAATAGAAAATTCGAGATTTTTTCCTACCACTGTTGAGAATCGACATTTTAAAGAGGAAAGTCCAACGACGTTGGCGGCATGCTGCGACGACAGCGCTGCTGTTAAGAAAGCCAATCTGTCAAATCTGTCTAGAAACTTTGCGATAATGCACAGAGAACCAACTCTTAAAATATTTTCCGCCATTTTGCTCTAGTTCTGAACTCGAAAAGATAATATCAGATCAGTTTTTGTAGTGACATTTGCTACACAACCTAGACACGATAAAGACTCTTAGCTAGTTTCTTTCCTATTATGCTATGTCACTCAATTTCTGTAATGAATGAGGTACTCACTACGCAGACTTACTAGTGTCGTTTCTCTCATCCTGCCGTAAGCGCGCCCCAGGCAGTCGGACTCTTGATCGGGACGGCCTATCGAGTATTGTGAACGTAGACGTCACTGCTACGGGATCTGATGAGGATACCGGGTTAGGCCAATCGACGTGAAATTCCGACGGTACTAGGCTAGGAGCGATGTATGATGCCAAGCACACTAGTCTTGAATGTTCCAATGGCTTGGCATGGCTTTGGTTCTCGTGATATCATGCTGCTGTCACGACAAGGTTTTCCGTACCAGAGCAGGATCGGGTTCCACTGTTTTCCAATTCAAATATTTGCTCCCTCTCTTTTATGGATAGTATTCAGCTACATAGCATCTTCGTGAAAACTATAGGGGGCTGTCAACACAGCAACGATGGCATCATTTAAGAATGTGGCACTAGGTGGGACCGAGGACATGCAAACTCAAGCTATATGCCGCATAGCTGGGTTCAGGAACGTGTATCGGAAATACCAAATTTTGGCTGGAGAATAACGATGTAATTCCCGAATAACATTTGAGGTCGTGGCAAGAGAAATTTTGGCCGTGGCAGAAAGTCCAAATTTAATAACTGCATAACTTGGAACTCGATCGTCTGAGGCGCATCCTCTGAAGAGCCATTTGATAGACCGAGATAAAGGAGCAAATACCAAAGAACCTCAGATTTCTGCTTCCTGTCATCCATGGTCCTTATAGACGCCGATGTGAAGAAGCATAGGGCGCTTGAGATTTGGCGCCAGCCCTGGATGGGAAGAATCGATCACGAACACGAGCATGCGCAAATAATTCGCTGATTCTTCTTGAAATAAGCTATCTTGCATTACGCTAAGATAGCAAAAGAAATGAGCTTTGCGGATCTGGGAAGAAGACCTTACATAAAAGTATATGCCAGAAGCGGGCATTGTGCCGAGTCACATTGCGTGGCCCAACCCTCCACTATAACGGTGGTGGTAGAAGGACATGTTAAGCGAGCTAAAGGCACCTATAGTTATAGTGTGATAAAATTTTCGAGCCATCAGATTAGATCCATGTTATCAATCAGATTAGATAAATTTTTTGCGCATCTCTTCCCCGAACTGGTAAAGTATAAGGGTAGGGATTCGTGTCAAAGTGCACTACAGGACAAAGCAGACGGGCTATAGGCCCCGTTACGACACAACGTGCTTTGCCAAGATGCAGCCAAGTAACCCGGTTTCGGGGCACAACGGGACCCAGCATGCCGACTGGGATGATTTCAAGCGCTAACCGGACGGTTGGATTCTCTCTTTGGTTGTATGACGGGCGGATTGGGCATTCATTCTGAGCAGGACGCGTGTGGTGGTATTTGAAAGCTGCTGGGAATAAAATGGAAAAGCTCTCACTTGTGTACCGTATAAAGGCGAAGGGCCTCTACCTTTTCACTGCTGCCTCGCATTGTCTGTTCACCATAGTCCATTCCACCATAGTAGCAGTCTACCATCCACGACTATACGCAATGCCGATTCTTGACAAGCTTCGGATCGCAGCGCGGCACCCCGCTACGAGTGCCGACGACGGCACAACGGTCGCGGTGGATCAGGTTGAGAGCCAAGCCGGATCTGCACCGGCAGCCAGCCAGGTGGAAGAAACAAAGCAGGTGTCGGAAATCAATCCTTCTCCCGCTCCGGCCCCAGAAGGTGTTATTGACGGGGCCGATGACCCGGAGAAGAGAGACTTGGAGATGCCTGGCGAGGACCTCCAGCGTGGTGTGCAGCAAGTCGAAGCCATCACTCTAAGCTGGAGCAAATGGACTCTTGCGGCGGTTTTGTTCAAGTATGTATCGTCTATTTGCGACTAGATGGCACTTGGGGCCATTAGCTGACTCCGTGCGGTGTAGCATCTGGATGCTGTACTTTGTGAACGCTATGCAGTCATCGATTCTTGCCAACCTGATTCCCTTCTTGACGAGCGACTGGTCGTCTCACGCTCTGCTCACCGTCATCTACGTTGTCTCGGATGCTATGTCAGCCGCCGTCTATGTCCCTCTAGCAAAGATTATGGACCTCTGGGGCCGTGCCGAGGGGTTTCTGTGCATGATTGTCTGCGCGACCTTGGGCCTGATCATGATGGCTGCTTGCAACAACCTGCCTACCTTCTGTGCTGCCTATGTGAGGATGTTCCTCTAGCGAATTGCCAATTCAGTCCTTGGAACATGCAGATTTGCTGACTCTTGCAATCCCGTACTATAGGTGTTTTATAATATCGGCTTCTATGGCATGACTTACTGCGTGGACGTCATCACCGCCGATGTGACGGCTGTCAAGAGCCGAGGTCTCGCCTACGCCTTCACCTCGTCGCCGTACATCATCAGCGCATTTGCTGGCCCGAAGGCCGCCGACGACGCCTACAACATGAACATGCGCTGGGGCTTTGGATGCTTTGCGATCATCCTTCCTTTCGTGGCTGCGCCGCTCTATTTTGTCCTCAAGAAGAGCTTGCGCAAGGCTGAAAAGTTCGGCTTCCTCGCCGAGCCAAAGAGCCACCGCACTCTCTTGCAGAGCATTTGGTTCTACATTTTGGAGTTTGATAGTGAGTCTCGCTTGCCAGAAACCACAACGAGCGGTCTCCGCCTTATTGACACATGTACACACTAGTCATCGGCGTGGTGCTGTTCTCCTGCGGCCTCGCCGTGTTCTACCTGCCGTTTGACCTGGCCGCCCTCGCGCCCAACGGCTGGGGCTCGGGCTACATCATCGCCATGATCGTCGTCGGCTTTGTCGTCCTGTGCTTCTTCGTCGTCTACGAGTGGAAGATCGCGCCCAAGCCCATGTACTCGTTCTCGCTGCTCGCGGACCGGACGGTGATCGGCGCCTGCCTGCTGGACTTTACGTACCAGGTCTCGTACTACTGCTGGGACTACTACTTTACGTCCTTCTTGCAGGTCGTCAACGACCTCACCGTCGCGCAGGCGGGCTACGTCAACGACACATTCAACGTGGTGTCGGGCGTCCTGCTGCTGCTGGTGGGCTACCTGATCCGGCGCACGGGCTACTTCAAGTGGCTGCTGTACATCGCCGTGCCGCTGTACATCTTCGCCCAGGGCCTGATGATCTACTTCCGCCGGCCCGACCAGAGCGTCGGCTACCTGGTCATGTGCCAGATCTTCATCTCCATGGGCGGCAGCATCTTCATCCTGCTCGAGCAGGTCGCCATCCTGGCCGCCGTCGACCACCAGCACGTCGCCACCGCGCTGGCCCTCCTCAACGTCGTCGGCACCGTCGGCGACGCCACCGGCGCCACCATCTGCGGCGCCATCTGGACCAACACCTTCCTCAAGGCCCTCTACATGTACCTCCCCGACGACGCCCTGCCCGACATCGACGACATCTACGAGGACCTCGACACCCAGCTCAGCTACCCCGTCGGCGACCCCACGCGCCTGGGCATCCAGCAGGCCTACGGCTACGCCCAGACCCGGATGCTCGCGGCTGGAACGGCCATCATCGGCCTCGGGCTCATCTGGATGCTCCTCATTCGCAACATCAACGTCAGCAAGGTCTCGCAGGTCAAGGGCCTCGTTTTCTAGGCGCGAGGCATGTGCCAGCCAGCAGCAGGAATCTTTCTACCTTCCATAGAACTATGACAGTCTCTTCTCTTGCCAGAATATGAAATCATACGCTACCAATTACAACATACTATGCGCACACGTCTCTGCCTCAAAGAGCAGCTGAAGGGATGATACATGTGAAAAGCTGATAGTCAAAGTTCACTTCCTTGATCTAGCACGTCGGCATAATGGTACATGCGTACCGTAGTAAAGATATATCGCACTAATATGCTAAAAACCAATTCGCTCTAAATATAAAACCCCTTTTTGTAAAATAAGACAACCACGCAAAGGTATAACTCATAATAGTAACAATGCACGTGAGGCATATAGCGGCTTCATTCCGCAAATTTCGGTGTGTTGTGAAATGACCACACAGACTAGCGACAACGACCACGATGATATAGTTCATAGCTGCTGCGGCGATGCCGACAATAGAGATGCAGTTGTCTGCACTGCATTTAGGTATCCGCCCCGCAGCAGTGGCATCGGGTCGAACCCGAGGTCCTCGAAGTGGCTGACGCCGCGCAGAATCTCCTCTTCCAGAGTGCGGCCGCCCGCAGTCGACGTCGCTGTGCCAGCTGCATCTGCTGCTTTAGCATCGTCCGCTGCGGATGAAGAGACTGTGGCCGTCGCCAGGTCTGCCAGGTGCTGCAAGCTTTGGCTAGCCTTGGTGGCAGCTGTCGTCTCGACGCCATCGGCACCTGTTGCCTGGGCTGCCGCCCCCGCCGCTGCTGGCTCCGAACTTTTCGTCGCCGGCTGTAGTTTTCGGGCTAAGGTGTCCCGCAGCGGACCATTCCAGAGAGAGCAGTTGGTCAGATCGGCGGCCAAGCTGTCACCATCCTCAGCCCCGTTGCCGCTCCCGGCACCGCCCGTGGCTGTCCCAGGCACGACCACCTCCAACAGTTCGTTTAGAGCCTGCAGCGATGCCTGCCGTACCTTGTCCACCTTGGCCAGCTCGGTCAGGATGACACCGGGAAGGCAGGCCCAGTACGAGTAAAAGGGGCTGCTGAGCGGTCGAGACTGGCCCGGACGCGGCGCGTACGTGGCAACTACCAGCTGTACAGCCTTCTTGGCGGCCCATAACACATCCGTTGCCTGGCAAGAGGGCAGGACAAGATAAGAGAGTAGCCGGTAATGCCAGTAGGCCAGGTAAACAAGCGGATCGGTGTGTTCAGTAACTGCATCAGGGAGATTGGCGCGCCATATTTCGAGACCGAGGTTGAGGTGTTCGCCAAAGGCGAGGTTGATTCCTGCTGGCGGCGGCGAGATGGGCCGCGACGACAATAGAAAAGTCGAAATGGACGACCCGAGAAGGTAAGAGAGTTCTGCAATCAGTTAGCCTATGTCTGTTCGGAAAAATTTGGCGGGTGGGGAGAAGATAGCATACGGGTAAATTGGAATGCGGATTCCCCGAGGAGATGGCGCAAACCAGGTGATAGCACAACTGAGCGTTCGGGAATAAGGAGCGGCTTAGCCAAAGCCACCGCATTCCACCGGTCAAGAACCACCAGTGACCACCAGGCGCGCAGGCCTAGACGGGCCTCGCTGTCATAGTCTATGCCGTTGGGATCGTTTCCTGCCGCACCAGCAGCGGATGCCGCCGCTGCTACTGCACCGAGCTGCTCTGAAGAAAGATCCATCCCGTAGGCGACTGCAACAGCCCTTGACAGCAGCGTGGTTTTGGATAAGCCTCCGTGCTGGCCTTTCAGCGATGTGGGGCCATGAGCATCCGCCTCGATAGCCAGAAGGAGGAGAGTTTGTAGTTGGACTAGATCATGTGTTGGCGTATGTGGAGCACCTTCGGCTTCCCACTGTGCCAGTAGGGCGCTGGCAATACGTGCTGTACCAGGTGTTGGGAGAGCCTCCAGAGAATCGGACACGGCGCGGATGGCAATAATAAATGCATCCTGCAGCAACTGTGGGCACTGGGCCAAAAGCTCGAGAACCCTAGACTGTGTTGTGGCGAGGAACGGGAGCGTGGGATGAATAGCAGCAAGGTAGCTAGCATCCAACAAGTATTAGCATAATTGGCCATAGACAGAGAAGAGATGTTTTCAGATGGGGAAAAAAAAGTAGAAGAAAAAGAAAACTAGCAGATATACTAACGTGTTAAATGCATCATCGTCTAGCTCTTGAGACTGGTGGTCCGCTGGCCCAGCCAACGGGAGAAGCCGCTCCATATCTGTCAGCTGCCGCGACAGGGATGCAGGTGTCTCGGGGTCGATCTGGGGCTGGGGCGCCAGCGAAACTGCCGAGTATGGTGTCCGCGTCGCTGCTGCTGCCGTGCCGCCGGTGGGAGTTTGGTATGGCTGCAGGCTCCTCGACGTAGAGGCCCACGCCGCATGCCGGTTGGGTGTTGGGCTGCTCTGTGGCGTATCACCAGAGATATTGGCAAATGGGCGCTTCGCATTCTCGTTGAGAGAGAAGCCAGGGTATGCCTCCGTAGATTCCCGCCGTGGAGCGGCACCTAGTAGTTCAAGAGCCTCAACTGTGGTCGGAGCCTGGCCACCCAGCTTGCCTTCGATGCTGTTGATCCTATCCGCGAGTTCCTTAATGTATCTACATGATAAAGTCAGCAATTTGGCCCCACCACCAAAAAGTAGCCTAGACATTCCGCTTCGCCTTTGGCTGGAAACAATTCATACCCTTTGCTAGGGCCACGTTTTTGCGGCACTCGGCTGAATAAACATTCGACATGTGAGCGTCGGCAGTTGCTGCACTGCTCGGCCTCGGACACGGAGTCGCACTTGATCTTCTTCCGACGGCACGCGTCACACGCTCGCGAGACTTTGGACCGCTTCCGCGGTGGGATGTGGTCCACGCCCGTGTACGTCTGCTGGGCCATCTGGGCCATCTGCAGCGAGGACGGCATGTGCGCCACCGCCTGCGAGGCATCGGCATAAGCGGCATGGCTCTGCACGTCTGGATGCTGCGCCAGGCTGTGGTGGTAGGACACGTCTTGGGCGCCATACGCGCCGTCGGCGGCCGCCACTGCAGCAGCTGCCACTTGCAGAGCCGCTGCTTCGTCCTGGCCGGTCAGGCTGCCCGCATCGGCATCGCCCACGTTCTGGTACTCCTCCTCGCGTCGCGCATTGGCCTCCCGCATCATTGGCGCAAGGCCTTGGCTGAGCTGCGCTGCCAGCTGCAGCTCCTCCACGCTGACGGGCGGGCGGCTGTTGTGCTGCTGCTGCTGGTCGTGTTCTTGTCCCTGCTGGTGCTGCTGCTGGTCCTGGCTGCCTTCTGGGTCTGTTGCATGCTGCACGTGCTCCAATGATGCGCCACCGTACGCGTTCTCGCCATCGTCGCCCTGCGGCTCCTCATACGCTGCCGGCGGCTCGGGGTCTTCAGCCTTGAGAGCGCGCAGATGCGACTCCGGATATGACTCGTCCTGTCCGATGCCCTGCACCTCCATGTCGTCCAAGTGCGTCCGGCCCTGCAGGCTAGCGTCCCCTTGGTCTGTCTCCATATTCACGCTGGATTCGAGTTGGGGATCTATCTGGTCCAGCGTTACATCGGCACCGGTGGCATTGTAAAAAGAAGCAGCTCCTGGTCCGTCGGCTGCTGGCGTCGGATATGGTTCTGCAAGTGCTTCAACTGCATTGGCAGCAAGGTCGCGCTTGTCCATGGAAGTAATCTATTTGAGTCTATTAAGCAGCTTGTTGCCTGTTGAGAAACACGTCCAAAACGTTCTTTCTTTGTTCGGTTACTGGAACATCGACGCGTCGAATTACGGAATACAATCGCAGATTTTTTTTTAACGGGGTCGAAGCCAGCTGAGCTTGCTTCAGCTTTATTTATCTAGTCAAAATAAAAGGGACAAAAAACATGCACTATGTCAGCCAATTGATGCATATTCCAAGATGAAGAGCACGAGGAGCAACACCAGACTGCGCCAGACTGCGCCATCTGAGAGCAGAACACTGTGAAGATGCCATCGCTAACTGCAAAAACAAACTTCCGGTCCGCATAAAGACACGCGACTCTGAAAGCTAGTAGTGCAAATTGCGCAGGTCTCTACGTGCAATGGATCCGTCTTCAGATGCGCGAAATGGTCAAACAAGCACGAAAATAAAGACGAACGTGGGCAAGTAAGACATTGTTGGTGAAGCAGAGCTCAATGTTTGGGGAGACGCGCGACGACGCCAGAAAGAAGTGGACGCGACTTACCTCGAAATCTGGAACTGATGATATTCCGAAGCGAAATGGCGGAAGAGGAAGAACCAGACGGCCGATGTGGGTTGTTTGTCGGGTGGTGGGTGGAAGATTTGGAAGAAATCAGGAAAAACTTGATTGCCGACCTTCTTATTCGGAGAGGCTGGCCGGCAGAGAAAAAAAGTTTTATGTAGCTGATTCAGTTGGCTGATCAGTCACGTGAAATTTAAGATGACAAGTCACTTGACTTGGCTTATTCATGATCTCAATCCGACATCCAGGTTGAGCTTTCTATCTCAAGAAAAGATGCTGGGTCGCTGTCTGTGGGAAATTGCGTGACAAAAACCGCGAAGTAGGCGAATCTAGACGCTATGTCGTTCTATGTACGAAGTTGGGGGGAAAAAATAGGTGATCTTGTCGAAGGGATGCGTGTCCCGGCGTCCTTCATCTTTTTCCCACCTCGAACGATCTGTGTCGATGCGAGTTTTGCTTCTGATGGGCATACCCGCCAAGGATGCTTGAGGTACACGCCGCTGCCAGCCTCTCAGTCTAATATTCCAAGGCTGTAGTAGAGGTCTATTTTCGGAAATGGACTGATTCATGGAATGCTTTGCTGCACCTCTCTCTTTGGTGGTGCATGGGTGGGTTGAACCCCTAAGGAGGTCCGTTGTGCCCGTCCACGCCAGCAGCGATGTTGCACAAAAAGAATAGAAGAATGGCTTTTTTTGTGAATTGCTACACATCTTGTATATAAAACAAACTATCAATGAAAATGACTTTCCTATTTTGGCATTCCCTCAAGAAAATCCGGCCCCGGCGACCTCATTCTACCGAGGAAGCTGCTGAGGGATATGGGGAAGCTTGTGTGCGGGAAGATGGTTAGATGTGGAACGTGAGGGGGCGGGGAAAGAATGGAAGAAGGGGCAAAGAAAGGAAGAGAGGGACAAGGAGGAGGAAGAATCGGAAAATGAGGAAGAATTGAGAGGGATGAGCTGGATGTGCTGGCCATATGGTTTTCTCCCGCTAACAGTCCATAAAGAGACCGACTTCTCCTATCCTCTTTATTTCTTTGCTCCTATAGGGTGAAACGATATGATATCTTATTCCCCCCTCTGTGTCTCTTGTCTGTCTTCCCACTTACTTTGTTGGCCTCTATTAACGTATCAGGAGTTGACTGGCTTCAATCTAAAACAGCGTCTCTCCCGCCACAAGACGAGACTTGCAGCAGTAATTTATGCTTGAATCTCAGCTGTCTAATCGTTTTCAGAGTGGCCGTATCATGTTGTTTTCCATTAAAGCTGGAATGTCTGTCTATCAGACCCCATTTGAGGCATAACCACCCAATGAGCAGTCAGTTCGATGTTTAAGCCTTACCCGCTAGCATACAGCACTAAATTCATATTCAAAGCATGTTTACTCCTTAACTTGGTTTAGGGGGGGGGGCGGAGAGTTACCTGCCGATGTTGATTTGCAGTGAATAGCAAAGTAGAAATTCTCTGATATTTTTATGGCTTCTAGACTTTTGTCCAAAGCATAGGCTCCATCTACTCTAAACCGCTAAAAGAAAGTGAAAGTACCCCCGTGACCTGATATTCAAATCAGATGAAGCCTGCTTACCTCTCTGTTAGAGATAAGATAATGCTTCCCAGTCTTGTTCATTCGTTTAGTTGACTCCGCCAGGCACGAGAAGCTGCCTCAAACTTAGATGCCCACAAAATTTTACAATTGATACTGCCAAGTTCTTGATGGAATTTCCCGGACACTTCGTTCAGAGATATTGAAACATAAATTTTGACCGCTAGTGTGATTCTCATAGCGTTTGGTTCCCCTGCAAAATAATCGTAGAGAGGGCACCGAGGAGAGCGCCAACGTTAAGCCAAGACACAAAGTGTGGGAGGAGCCAAGAAGTGTTTGCGCTGCTGTCTTGGTATTTTACCGGCTAACGTAGGCTGATATTGTGTTGGCGAGACTTTCTGTCATCCCGTTGGGTTAGAGCTTGGAATATTGGGCACGCCGGACCGTTGTTGCTCATAGGCACTGAAGGATGCGCTGCATCAAAGCTGTGTCAGAAGTAAAAAACAAAAGTGAAAAGAGATACTAGACTAAGTTACCCGACACGAGGGTCATGGCGTCTACTCTAACAAGGGATGAATCCTACCTGTTATACAATCAGTTCTGAATATCACATGCCCCCGTAAAGAGATCCCATCGCTCTACTTTGTAATTAAGATAGAAGCTACGCGTGAAGATGTCAAGTAACCAGCTGATAATTAAATCCAAGCCAAAGCCAGAACTTTTACTGACAGCCACACCCCTTTTCGCTTAATTAGAAATGAATTGAAGGAATAAAGTCAGACCTGGCGATCTCTTTTTGGTTCTTTCTTCCCGAGCGGGCAACATCTCTTTTGCCGATATTCGTCAAAGGAATCATTGTAAGGTGAATGTTCATATAAACGAACACACAGCAAAAACTGAGAGTCAATCGGCTTTCTCCTTGATTATAGTTGCCTCTAAACTAACAACGGCTCGGAGAAATTATTTTATATTTTTGGTCATAGACAATCATAGATACAGTAATATTGGACGATCAGAGAAGTGAGGTCGAATTTGTGGAGAAGTCGGATTTGCCGGAGCGATCCGGCATCCGAATGGCAAAGAGGATAAATGGGAGAAGTAAATGGGAAGAGAGGAGAAGCTATTTGGTATATGCTCAGATTTGAAGATACCTGGATAAGAACTTTTTCTTTCTCGAGTATGCTTGGACCAAGTTGATGAGAGCAAAAGCGCATGATGCATTTCCGCCCATTCTGATGCCTTGCCAGAGAACAGAAAATGGCCATTGTGAATCTCTTTGGAAATCCCAGATTTCATGAGATGTGTATATTTGAATATCAAGCATATGAATAAGATGGCAATGATGCGCGAGCAGGAGTGAATAAAATAGTGACACAGCCGATAAACAAAACCGACAACCACTTTAGTGACAAGGCGATACAAGAGCACTAATCGAAACTCCAAAAAATGACATACTGAACTTTTTATACTGCACTTCCAGTAGAGATGGGCGCTACCCAGTTATTTGGTTGTATGTGGTGTACAGTGTAAAAGAGATAGAAAGCAGAATTGGATAGCCAATCGTCAAGGCTTATTTGTTGGACCGAGACTATTTAGCTTCTATTACGGAGTACTCAAGATTTTCTCTGGTGATCTCATGTAAGCTAAATAAAGCGCCGCTTTTTGTGAACAATAAGCAACTCTCATGTATCCAAGTTGAGGCTCTGCCTGATTCCTTATTTTCTGACAACCTTCATCCAGCTGTTGAGTGAACAGCGCATAGCGCGGTGTTTGCTCGGCGACGATGTCTACATTCAATGGCTCCATCAAAGAATTTCCAGATATCCAAGGTACCACGTGCACAGATACATATTGATATTCAGTACCATAGCATTACGCTGACACCGATCGAGTGGACTATTTTCGAAACACAAATGCAGCAACACTGCGCCAGCCTCTGGCGTGCTTTCTCAGCCATGCCCATAGCGACCATTTGGTCGGCTTGGACACCTTGCGATCTCCTTTGTACGTTTTTGCAGAATGATCCGGTGGGATTGACCCTGTCTATTAACTGTACGAGCATATATTGTTCTGCAGCAACTAGGGCATTGGTGCTCCGGCTAGAGAGGTACCCGTGCTGGATTAACTATTCCAAGGGCATCCTGGAGGCTAGGAAGCGGACGTACAAAGACTTGAAGCGTTTGCTAGTACGTAAAATAACACAGCTTAGCAGCATATGTTTTCTATCTTTTCTGACATTGGAGGCACGTCTCTAGAAACCCCTGCCGCTGGACACGCCGACTGTAATTGAGCTTTCTCCAGGAAACAACATCCAAGTGACTCTATTTGATGCAAATCACTGCCCAGGATCGGTAATGTTTTGTAAGTTATGATTCTGTTTCCTTTTCGACGCTCTCGGACAGAGATTAAATTAACAATATAGTGTTTGAAAATGACCACAAGGCAGCTCTCTACACCGGCGACACGCGCTGCGAGCCATGGTTTGTCAATTCCCTAATCCGTAACCCGTGTTTGGTCGAGTACAGCACAGGGCTGCGAACGTTAGATACGGTGTACCTAGACACCACATTTATTGAAAAGGACGTGGTCTTCCAAACCAAGGCTGATGGCCTGAGGGAGCTTCTACAGGCAGTTTCAAAGTACCCTTCAGATACTATTTTCCACTTGCGCGCCTGGACATTTGGGTAAGCTCAAACGACTGCCTCCATATTGTTTTTTTTTTCACCATTGGCTAACGATTGTTCAGCTACGAAGACGTATGGATTGCTCTCTCCAAGGCGCTGAAAACCAAAGTACACGTCGACCAGTATAAGATGCTTCTCTATGAGTCTCTAGCAATGAAAGAGTCGCAACGAAGGTTTGCTTCACAGTTTCATCTCGCTCTAGAAGCACCAAGTCTCGTCGGTTTTATGTGTGCCAATGCGGTCCACGATGGCTGTCTCGTGGCGGATGACGAGGAGAGTAATGGCGACGACAGCACAGCACGCATTCACAGCTGCGACAAAGGTGTAGAATATTGCGCCAGCGTGCGCGACTCTCCTGTCGTCTGGATTCGGCCTGTAGTATGCCACTTGCCGGATGGCCGTGGAGACGTTGCTGAGGTCGGCGCTGGAGGAGGCTGGGATGACCTTCAGCGAGAGGCAGAGCTGGAGTTGCATACCAAAGAAGCTATTGGCCGCTTCTACGAGCTGTATGAAAACGGTATCCTTCCTTGTCAGTTCTCATTTTCCTCCGTGTATTAACAAGCTTTGCTTAGTGTCAATGAGAGTACAATGTCGCGTCCTGAAAAGATGGAACTACAGTCAATAATATCCAAATCTCTGCATAACAAAGGTCACATCTCTCTCCCTATCAGTCTTGTTCCGGATCCTCTTGAAATGGATGATGACGACGAAGACATCAAAACGAAGAAAATCGAGGCCACACTCCAAGATATTGCAGCTTTAAATTCCCCGGAGAGTCATAATCAACACAGAAGAAGTACAGCAGCTCTTGACGGCGGCCTCCCTAATACTATAACCTTTCCATATTCTCGCCATTCGTCCTATCCTGAGTTATGCGATCTCGTTGGTAAACTGCGACCGAAGGATGTCTGGCCTTGCACAGTTAACCCAGATAGGTGGTTTCATAGCGGTAGGATTCTATGTTCTCTCTCAACGTCGTACGGAGACCAAAAGAGTTAAGAGTTGACTAATTATCTAAAAGGAGAAATTGTTACAATTCGGGATCTATTTGGCCAATATTGTTCAGGAGATGCCTTTCGGCATGATTCAGAAGTGGCCACACTCTTTCAGAAACGAAAATTGCCACTAGAAATACAGGACAGCCAGGCCACCACGGACTCGGAGCCTTATTCCTGGAGTGTTCTACCAGATTGTGACATTTCTGGAGAAGCAGATCTAGAAATTCCTCCATCCCTTTCTCCGCCATCTCTTGTCGGAGTTGGTGAAAGCAACTTCCCTTATTTCTATTACGATTGCTCCACTGGCACCACGGAGAAGTTTATGTACGAGTTACAGGATGCTCAAGATTCACAGGCCACCACTGTCTCGGAGTTTTCTAGGGAGAAGCGGCAAGAGTCACAGCTGGCGGTTCTCCAGAATGTCGTGGGCATCGGCGACTGGGTTCACATTGGGCTGACCAGCACGACCGACAACCACACCGAAGTAGACATCGACCTCGGGTGTAGATGACCTCAATAACTACCCTTTCACTCCCGTCACGAACGTTGACTTGGAGTTTCCGGTTCATTCACGGACCGAAAACCCCGAAGGAGAAAGCAAGGGCATATTGCATCTGTATTCCCACAAAGAGCGCCAGCCCGCTCTCTTTCCCTCCACTACAATATTTGCCTAAATTAGATGCTACGAAGCCGCATGTTTGACGACGAACGGCAATGAGAGCATTTGTGGGGTAAATTGAAGCAAAATTTGGCCTCGACTGATAATATTTTGATGATAGATTTTTTTGATTTTTTTTATTTTATTTTATTTTTTTTTCAATTATGTCCTGTTACCTCTCACTCTGATTCTAAATGACACTCCCCGAAATCTCTACACGGGAGCTTCTAGGACCAAGTCATGGCAGGCACGTCGAAGGCTGCGGTTCGCCTCGTGGTCGTTATCACAGCATTGTGGTGGCCACTAGCAGTCTTGTCCCATGCCATTCTTCCAACAGCGCGCCAGAGTTTGGACTTGTCGCCTCTCCTGCCGGAGCCGCACTTGGACGCCCGGCAAGCACTACCGGCCAATGCCAACTCTAGCCTGTCAGGGTACCTCACGATCGTCTTTCTGGGCTCAGATCCCTACATCTACTTCTATCTTAGCGACGGCAACAATCCTGTTGCATACAAAGCACTGAATGCCGGCCGACCCATCATCAAGCCGACCAAAGGTACCGGCGGCGTACGGGATCCGGCCATTGTTAAGGGAGGTGGCGATGAAGCCGGCCGAAAGTGGTACATTGTCGGTACAGATTTAGATATTGGTAAAGTACGTTCTGCTTTGTGGGTTATATTTCTTGCGTAACATGTTATACTATTCCCCCTAACGCTGATAATGGAGAATAGACAAACTGGGGCGCCTCTCAAAGGACCGGCTCCCGTGGCATTTTTGTCTGGGAGAGCACCGATCTGATGAACTGGACAAACGAGCGCTTAGTAACTGTCGAGGATGATACGGCCGGTATGGTATGGGCACCGGAGGCCATCTGGGATCCTGCCAAGAGTAAGTAGAAGCAGTTGCTCTTCTCTAATTTTTTTTTCTCTTGCGCTTTTCAACACTCGTTGTTTCTTGCATCTAATACTTTACTCTCAATTTCTAGAGCAATACATGGCTTATTGGTCATCCAAATTTGTATGTCTCAGCATTGCCGGTATGCCTGCAGGCAGGAATATTCGAGGACATTTTACTAATATCCGTAGTACTCCGCGGCCGACACAAAACATACGGGGTCGCCTACCAACACACGCATCCGCTACGCCTACACGACCGACTTTCACACCTTCTCAACTCCGCAGACATATGTTGACAAGTCACCAAGTGACACGATCGACTTGACCATACTACCTCTATCCGCGTCAGCCGGTGGCAGCGACACCAACGGTACCAGTGACGGCAGCAGCTCAGCGGATGACGTGAGCCAGACCTTCTTGCGCTTCATGAAAGACGAGAGCAAAAAAGGCGTTTTTATGGACTACTCTACGACAGGCCTCTTCGGGCCCTGGACACGGCCTGGAGGCGATTCCGCCATTATCCAGTCGGGGGTCGAGGGGCCCGCTGCATTCTGGGACAATGAGATCTCCGGCAAGGCACATCTGCTGCTGGACTTCTACGGTAGTGATGGCTACCGACCCTATGAAAGCACGCATCCGGAATCCAATAGCGGTTGGACGGCGAGCAGCCGGACGGCATTTCCTAAAAACCTGCGACATGGCAGCGTGCTACCGATTAACGCGACATTGTATGCAGCTCTCGCAGCTAAATGGGGATAAAAATCCCCGTCTCCAACAAAACTTGCCTTACTCGTTCTCGGGAAGCAAATTAGCTAGGACAAATACTACAGCAAAGTGGAAAGTATGTATATGTATGTAAATAAGTATGCTATAATCTTTTCAATAATAGAGTATCAAGAAAATTCAAACGAGCGATCGTAAAGAGAAAGGAAAACGAGATCGATACAAAACCGCTAATGGGGCAAACAAGTCTGGACTGAAAGAGTTAGAAGAACGCAAAGAGGAAAGGAAGTAAATAGTGAAGCCAAGCTTGGCTCGAACAGAGTAGAAACTGTGTAGAGAAGAAAGACAACTCCCGCTAAAAAAATTAAAAAAAAAAAAAAAAAAAAAAACATTGCGCTCTTCAGGGGTATCAACTAAACCGTTAGGGATATGTCAATTTTTTTTTGTTGTTCTCGTTGCTGTTGCAAGGATGTGATTCTGGTGGTTGGTGTGGCTTGTATATAGCCTCCCCCCTTTTTTTCAGGCAATACTGTTTTGCCCGCCGTTGAAGTTCACAATGAAGTCCAGCCTTTCCCTCTGTACCACCGCGACCAAATGAGCCGAGCCACCAACCCAATAGTTCGATTTTGCATCTTTTTCCCTTTTTCTCTTTCCAGAACCCAAAACATAATAAAGCCAAAAAAAAAAAAAGATTGAAAAGAAATCTACCGTTCGCACGCCGTTGCTCTTTGCCCACCCACCCAGCCGCCACTGTCCGCCTTCATCATCGTGTTTCCCCTCTATCATGCACATACCAGAAAATGGAAAATAAAATTCTAAGAGTAGGACCAATAGCAATAGGAGAAGGGGTTTCTGCTATCCTATGATGCCTGTCCTGGGTTATGCCTTTCGACATCAGCGTAGTTCATATCGAGTCCTAGGCCACCACCGTTGACATGCTGCAAATCAAGTGCTGGTAGTCCATGCCCTCGCGCTGTGGCCATGGTGGGCGGAGGCAGATGCGATTGTGGGTCGCCTAGAGCATGCGCATATGTGTAGGGACTAATGCTCTGCGTAAAAGGTGTGATAGATCCTGCTGCCGCTGCTGTGTAATTGGCCGTAGCATCTGGGGGGCTGGTGCTCGTGCCACTCGGTGTCGTGTTGGGATTTGGTGTCGGGTGTGTTCGCGGGCTAGCGTCTGCAGATGCATTGCTTGTGTATAACGGCCCTGGATGTGGCCGGTAGTCACCCGCTGGGCTCCCTGTTAATGCATGGGCCGACGTAGATGCGGCACTGGACGGCTGGTAGCCCATAGAAGAGGGAGACGCCTGCAGCGCGCCATACTGAAAAGCGTGGGGCGACTGCCTGTTGGATGGCGACTGGAACGCTGCTGGTCCTGCCGAGCTTGGTCCAGGATGGTGCGGGCCACCAAGCTGCTGAGTGTCAAGGCGCCCCAGCTGGTGATGTGCGTGTGGGTGCGGAGCTGCTGTTACTCCAGGGTGGCTGTATGCCAAAGCAGCTGCGGTTGTCTGTGCTGGCAATCCATACGGTGCTGAGCTAACAGGCAAAGGAATATGCGGCGGCGCATTGTAAGCCGCGCGCGGCGCTCCGTAAGGACCCAAATCAGCGCCAGGTCCGCCTGCGCCGCCAGGAGCTGCACCATAAGAATGAACAGGATGAGGTGGAGGAGGCGCTACATCATCACCAATTAAGCGCCGCCGTTTTGCCATCCCGCCGTCTGCATCGTAGTGGCCGTAGCTGCCCCCAGCGTGCGGATCAAAAGCGGTTGCAGCACCGCTCCCATAGGTTAAGCTGTCATCAGGGTTACTCGAGCGCCCTGTGAGTGATCGCCGGTTCTGGTCTCGCTGGTCGTGCTGCTTCCGCGCAAATTCTGCCGCTGTTGCGTTTCGCTTTCTTGTCGTCATGCTGCGTGAATCCTTACGGAGCCGAAGCCGCACGCCCTGGTCGCTGAAAGATCGGGTTAAGAAAGTTGATTCAGCCAGACCAGGAAATGACTTCGTCGGGTAGACCTGGAAAATATCCGATACAATCGACGTGATGTGAACACACTCCGTCTTCTGCATTTGGTAGAGTGTAAACAGTAACCGGAATTTCCCTTCGACTTTGCAACTCAAGTCACCAAAAACAAAAAATCCTCCATCCTGGTTGTCGGTGTCCTTCAAACGGTGCAGTGAAGAGACAACCGTACCGATTAGGTGACTTGGAAGCGGGTCCTTTCCTGATGCCTCGTCGCCCTTAATGAGAGAACAAGACATAAAGTAATAGGGACCTAGACGAGACAAATTTTGTCAGACTCTGCATGCTCGACCGAGGTCGTTTCTCCGTCTTCAGAAAAACTTACTTTGCAAGAAGTTCTGCATTGGATCCTTCTTGTGGCTGACCTTCAGCTGCAAGATTGGAGGAGGATCGATCGGCTTTCGATCGGCTTTTTCTACGTTAATACCTATGCATTCTATTCCAAAGCTTCAGAGAGATCCCACGGCTATTCAAACACGTACCTTTATCCTTACCCAGTGCCACACGGGCATGCTGGGGTTGTTGGCGGATTTCAAGCATGTAGTCGGGTACACTTTCGAACAACATGATTGTCAGCTCTAGGGCGCCAGGGTCGTATTGTTTCCCCGGAAGTTCTGCTGGATTCTGGGTACAGAGGAACAAACAGATTGTTTAGGAAGACGTTGACAAAGAAAACAAAAACAAGCGAAGAATAATTCGTGTTTATGACGAGGGCAGCAGGGGGAAGTGGTATTTTGTGGAAGAGTGCAAGGAGCTATATGCCCTCGTGGTAGCTCTGAATCCACCCAACCTCACAGAGCACACACAGGACAGATAACACCTTTCCTCGAAGCATACGTACCTATCTGAAGGCTCAACCTTGATAGCCGCTTGAGGTGGCGGAATAGTGTGGTCCCCAAAATGCGTGTATGTATGTAGATGCCCGCTCATGGATGACAATATACGACTAGTTTCGATTCTCCCGTCGGAACACAACAAAGTTGAACTTTGCGTCGTCGTGGTTGCTCGTTCTTCGTAAAGATTTTTTTTGGCTTCTATTTCCTCCCTTGTTGCCAAGATGAAGCCTTTCTTATCTGTCGCCTGGAGGATCCAATTGCAAAGCTGAAGTTGGTCCGTTTTCTCTTTGAAGGCCTCAAGATTCGTAGTTTATATCTTCAGAAGTAGCAACTGCCGTAGAGATAGGTTTTAGAAATTCGTAATGCGAGAGTATCGACAAAACAACAGACATCCATCCAAATCTGTCTATTCTAATATCCAATATATCATGAGCAGACCAAAAAGGAATAACCCAAGTTGGAACAGATGTGTTGTTAATGGCAGATTGTGAAGATGGGTTGAGCACAGGCAGGTAGTCACAGACAGCCTAGACCAGAGAAGGGTTTATTAAGATATAGGGCTGAGATCGTTCCTCGTGTATAGAAACACAAGGTGTTGGAATACTGTCGACGCCGAGACAGGGTTGGATCAATACTTTTTTTTTTGTAAGGAATGACAAGAAATAAATATTAGTAGTGGAGAAGGACGTTAAAGAAGAAATAGAATTAAGGTTTAGGAAGGAGGGAAAGTTAAAGATTTAAAGTCGAAAGGGAAGAAGTGAGAATAGATAAAAGAAATAAAAAAAGAAAGAATTGCCTTCCACTGGCTGGAGAGTGTGTGGGTGGGCAAGACGTGATATGGAGTCGCAGAGTCCTTTCAATGTTGCGCCACTAGGGGAGGGGGGGTGTAGAATTAAGAAGGGCAGAGAGAGGCAAAGTTCGCAGTACTAGAACGGCGCGACCTTGCTGTCTCAAGATTCTCTTTGCTCCACGGCCTTTCTATTCTTTGTAGAACAGAATCGGTCAGCGAAAAGTAAGTCTACTCTTCGGTTGGATGCAGAAGCGCAACTGATGTGAGTAATCTTTTGGTCGTTGCCGGGAGAGATATTAGAACAGCCGTGTAGTGATAGCGGTCTCTTGTCGAAAATGGAAGAGAGACAAGCAATGTAAGAGAAGAGGCAGAAACAGAGAGATATATTTCTTGAAGCAAGACTTGGTCTTTCTTGCCCAGCGCTGATGATTTTCTCGTCCGATAAAAGCAGTCTCGTGTGATCTGGTTGAAACCAATAGTAGATGCAAGATGGATCTGCTGTTAGAGACAAGAAGAAGAGAATGCAAAGAAGTTGTGAATGAGGTGGAAAGATGCTGCCTTTTGTTCCCTGCTGATGGTAGCTTCTTGCTAGGAGAGCAATGCAAGAGTATGAGAACGATAGCACATCTACAATATAGACGGGGTCCGCTTAAGAGGGGTGGTTGGAAAGACAGAGAAATAGCGTGAGTACATATAGAACGGAGTAGGAGGTAGGGAGGGCGTGAAGAAAAACGATCGAGAGGGCGACTGAGAGGAGGGGGGTGAGAGAATAAGAGAGGGTCCTTGACAATAATAGCGGCGATGACAAAAAGAAGAAACGGCCAGTGGAGTAGTATGCGTATGTTGCTGTCTATGTACTCCGTAAAATGGCAGATCACGGTAGGTCTGAGTCCCGACTAGGGTTTGTGGGAATCGGCGGGGAGTGAGAAAAGGCAAGAAGGTGTAGTGTGTCTTGGCCGCGATCTGGAAAAGCAAGGGGTCGTAACGGCGAACTTGGGCTATCTTGCTTACTGCCCTGATCTGCCTGGGAGTGTAAGCCGCTGATGAATGCGACTGTAGAAATTGGCAGATGAAAAATGCAAGAGAAAAGAGATAGCAGGCAATTAGTGTGTCACACTCTGTCTTTCCGTTAAATCAGAAGGATATGTAGCAAGAGCACCAAGAGGAAACGAGAAGACGACGACGTAGAACGGAAGGAAAGCAGCGGACGGCGCTTGGATTCACTGCCTTTGTGCTTGCTTCTGCTTGACCGTATGGAGCCTTCGTAGCAGAGACGGGAGAAGAATGCAACGGGTGGTTTCTGTAACGGGTAGCCTATGTGGGGAATCGAAGACAGTCAAGAAAAATAAGACTGGACCGTTCTAATGCTTGAGGGTCACAGCAGATCAAAGTTGGTGCCGTGTAGTCGAAGTCTGGTCGAAGTGGAGTGGACTCCCCAGACCGGCGTTGGATTGGGTGGAAGTGGATGGGACGAAGGCAAGGCGGGACTGGGTGAGCCACGCCGTTGGCCGATGAAGGAGAGAAGAGGGAGGGCAGAGAGACGCGAAGGAGGTCAAGACGACGAAGGCCTGTCGGGGGGAGGAGGGGGGGTCCAGAAGCGACACTTGCGTACAGCCAAGGTGAGGAATTGGTTGCTACAACCGCCACCATCAAGCTGTTGCTGCGTGTGGCTGTTGAGTAGGTTCGTCTCTTCTGATAGTGTCCCCGTGGGACTTGCTTCGCTTTTCTTTCTCTTCGCTCGCGGACGATCGCTTGCAGATTCTTTATGCTTCGCATTCAGACGAGATTTTCTATCTTTCTTTTTGGCAAGATGGACCGGTTCAGCCAGTATCCGGTATCCGCTAGCTAGGCAATCTTCAAAAGACAAAGCTGCTATAATGAAGCAGCTACTAAGATACTTTGATCGAAGCTGAGATGTATCCAAGAGCTAGTAGAAGCAGGACGTGGCTCTTGATTCAAGCCTATGAACAGTGACTTGGAGTAGCGTGGCCGTTCAAGGCGCCTGCACCCAGAGTGCTAGCTAGGAAATTTACGGCAAACTCGAGAGCGCTTTGCTTTCTTTTTCCACGCAGCCGCTTTGAAAACTGGCATGTGCTGTGCTAAAGCTGATTCCTCTTTTTGACACCGCTATACCCAAGGAAGGAGGGGGAAGGCAATGCTGGAGAGAAGATGTGAACGGATCGCTGGTGTATAGCGCAATATAGAATGGATAAAAATAATTGAGAAGCTCGTAGCTCGGATTTGAGCGTGTAGATCAGAGAACAAAAAAGAATAAAGCGTCAGCAGAAACCGTGGTAGCTTCACCAAGGTTATTGGCGTGTGAGCGTCGGTATAAAGAACCCGGTTTCACCGGACAGTCGACTGAGAAAACGAGAAAAGGACAATTGTTGATGGCCGGCTCACCGGGAGAATAACTGACAATGCCACGTCTACGTGTATCTAGAGAACACAGAAAGAGTATAATGGAGGGGAAAAGAGCAAAATTAGGAAAAAGAATAAAATGGTCAACCAGACAAGAAGGGAAAAGGTAAAGCGGGAGGGCGGGAATCTACTAGAACTAGTCACACGATTGGCAAATAGAACAAGAGAAGGAAGGTCGTTAAGATGGTGAATGAATAATAAGAAAAATCGGGAAGCCTGTTCTCTATGTAATGCGTTGCAGGGTGGTAAAAGAAAGCAGATATTGCGGCCACGGAGCCGGGGAAAATGGCAATCCTGTTATGCCAATTCTATTTGTTCTAAAATGATTGACGAAAATACACGCAGTATAAGCACTGAATCGAGAAGTGAGAGGGAGCTGCTATGAAATTCCAAGCAGCACTTATTCAGATAATAAAACGCAGGGCATTGATTAATGCGTGGCGTAATCGTTGAATAAGATGGAATATGAGTTGATGAGAGCGAGGAGGGAGGGGGTGTATTGAGCCTCGACTTAGCTGTACGACTAAGTACTAAAGCCCTGCCAATTCATCTAGCTCGCAATTGCATACGCATAGGACTTTAAATGATATACGCATAGGCATGCACACACTGTACATATCATACCGTCTCTTACCCATGCTGAAGCAAAAATTAGGACGTAAGTGGGTGCGCGAGGGTCGTGATGGGGGTACCATTTGACAGATGGGTCTTCTAGTCAAAGTATGCAATATTAGACGAAGCTGGCTGTCTCTTGGCTGTCTGGCGCCGATTTGCAACGGCACTGCTTTGTTCAAGGACAAAATATAGACCTGCCTCACCGGTGTGACCACCCAGCGATGCTGTGTTGTCATACGAAGGGGCTGACTATGGAACTCTCATGACTGTCATTTCGTTGAAAATAATATTAGAGTGACATTAAAAAAAAAGGAAGATCATGAGCATGCAATAGACAGACAATGAAAGGGAGACCTACAGAAACGCAAGGCCAGCAAAATTTCCATGGAGTCGAAACAGTGTCGTCGGTACACGCGGGACCGGCGGAACTTGAGCTTCCATGCGACATATGCTAGCAGTCCTGAAAGGTAAATTGTACATGTAGACAGCATGCTGAATACGGGTTCCTTAGGGAAAGAAACAGAATAGCTTCTTTTACCGGGGTGTAACATTACGTATCTTACTTAAAGAAGATAGAGCAGTTCTTTCACTCAAAGCTTAGCGCTTGTCTATTGTTTCCTGATCTTGCCGCGTTTCCTTTAATTTCTCTCGATTTTATCTAAGGTCGCAAAACCTGCTCCGCATCATCAAGATAGTCTCCCCTCTGTCTCTATCTGTGGTCAGTCGATGATCCATCCTGTCCTCTTTCGCTGTCTTGCTGCCTCTGTCTGTGCGGTCGCAGGGAGGGCATGAAGTCAAATCTGGTCTAACGTCTTCCACTGGTGCTTCGATGCATTTTCTTTGACCCTGGTTTGTTTGGTCGACACCCCCGCTGTTCTGACGAGGATGACCCCGGCTCGCCTACCTCCGCGCTCAAGCACACTTTGTTCAGCGAGTATGAGTACGACTAACTTTGTACACGTAGACAGAGTAGAAAACGATTCCGCAGTGTTCGCACCCGAATGGCAAACAAATGTTCATACAAGACAAGAAGGAAGAAAACGGCAGGGGTATGATTGGCTTCTGTCTGGAGCTTGGGAAAGAAAAGAAGACGGGTGAAAATGGTAGTTTTCCCTTGCCGTCTTTGTTTGTGCACGAAAGACTAGCCACAATATATTGGATCCATAGCAGCAGAATAGCGATTTCAACAATGCCATCGCAAATTTGTATGCATGAGTAAGTATAGCAAAGGCTGCTGGCGTACTCTGTAGTTCCTTCTGGTGTAGGTACTTTTTGTTATTAGAGAATGGAGGTAGGCAGAAAACGAGACAAGGATTACCCATTTTTGCAGCGATGTAACGGAAACGGCATTCCGAGCAGCGTTTGGGCACTATCTCACACTGCTCCGTTTGCCCCAAAGCACTATCAAGCTCCGTTCATACCCTTTTCAGGAGGCACAAACAGCCACCGATGAAGCAAGACGAGTGTTCGAAGTGGTCTCCGCTAAAAGGGTATTCAGTGGAGCGTAGATAATAATGGAGCGCGCCCCGACCTGATGAACTGGGCGCGCTGTACGTAGTCGTACTCGTTGTCTGTAGTACTAATTGCTCTCATTTACTTTCTTATCACCCACACCCACAGGTGCCGCCCTTCGGAAAATTGGGCGTTATTTTCAAACGGTTTTCCAGGTTTGGAACTGTGGAACCGACCCCAACGGCTTTCCCGTGCCTGGCTCGTTAACCGGCATTGCAGTGCGGTACGAACACAAGCCAAGTAAATTTCATCCGAGAGACGAAAATTGCAGTCTTTTGTTCGTTTTTCGCTGTTGCTGGTCGTGCGCACTGGGATACAGGTTTTTTAGAGGTTATCGCGGCGGCACAGCACTTTTTGCTTTCCCAATGCGTCCTTCGTCCCCTCTCTGCTTTCCTGGTTTTGTCAATCTAGATCCAAGAAAGGAAATGTCGCCTGCGAACTTTTTTTTTTAGACAGAATCGTGCATCCACATGGCTGATTTTCAGGCACAGGCTTTTGTCTGGACACTAGTGTGGGAATATGTAAATACGCGCTCCCGCCATGGAGAAGAAGCGACACCTGCCATTATCAATCTTCCCCCGTGACGTTGCGCACAGAAGTAGATCAGGATGCTAATTGAGCGAGTTTAGCTTGCTAAGAGCAGCAGTTCATGCCAAGAGGCAGCACTACGTTGAATAAGGTCCTTTTCCATCTTGGACAATGCTACTTGCCCTATTTTGGCCACGGCCATGCCCGAATTAGCTGCTTGACCTTGCTAGTGAGGCAGGTGCTGCGACGTAATAAACCAGAAACGAGAAAAGGGAAATCGAGTTTTATTACGGCGTTCGCTGGAGGTCGTATGAACGCGGTGGAGAGAAAAGTGTCTTGGAGGACTGCGGAGAAGGTGATTTCTCTTACTCACTGATCTCATTTCACCTTTGTTGGGGCCGCTAGCGGGAGGCTCACTCTGCTGAGGGTCATTACGGTGTGTGGCACTCCATTTGGAATAGATGAACTGGGTTGCAGAAGCCATCCGCCTCAAATGGCCCCAGGTAGGGCCGATACAACCTGGTAAATTAATTGGGCTCCGTCATTGGCCTTGGAAGACGACCTTGAGTGCGGGCAAGAATGCGGGCATAATTGTAGGTATTAGGTGGTGCAAAGGCTGCTGCTGCTGCATCTGTCACAACGTTTCAACGTGCAGGCGGCACAGACAGGCTGGCATTGCGACGCTTCGTCAGTTCTTATTAACTGGCATTATTGAATCCTGGAATCCTATCAGACAGGGGAGCGCCTGGACAGCCGCCTGGGGTTTTGTTGGTTCCGGAGACAAGGTAGAGGCAGCGGGAGCCCGAACGATGTAAAGTAGCTTACATTACAAAACGCATATCGACGTACTACTCGACTCTGTTTTCGTACTGCAGATCCAAGGAGGAGGGGAAGCGGAGGATAAAGAGAGAGGAGCGGCCAAAAAAACAGAGTCTGGGAAGAGGAAAACAGGATGCCGCCACGACGACGATGAGGCGTAGTTCCAGGCGATCAAAATACGAAGATCAGACAGGTCGGTCCCCATAGCCTTTTCCACCTCGATCAAAAGGCCCAGCTACCAGGGTAGATGTCCCAGGTTCCGGATTTGTCGTTCATTGTCCATTGTGTCTCTCTTCTCTTTCCTGTTCTTCAGCCACCCACCCTCGTCTCCTTCTGCTGCCCACCCCGGTCAAGGAATGGTAATTCGAATATTCTTCAAACATTCGAGAGCAGGAGGAAGAGAGATCAATGCGCAGTAACAGCCAACAACATCCGCATTAACAAAAAAAAAACAGTAAGAAAAAGAAAACATGGCGGAGATGAAGAGAATTAGGCCGCAATGGCCGCGAATGAATGCGTACGTACGGTTACTTTGAACAATAGGTGCTCATGCGCCACAGGAGTTTTGGTCCGTATTCCGCACACTTTCAAGGACCTCATCCTTTGCACCCCTGTCCCTGGCTTGGCGTATTCAGGTGACCTGTCTCTGCCAATACTGACAAGACATGGGGAGGTAAGGGAAGACGAGAACTGACGCGATTCCTTTGAAAGCGCCGCTGGCGGCATTTGACACGACTTTCGACTTTGCTGTTCAGTAGCCTCAGCCATCTGCCCTTGGCCGCGGTCCTCTAAAGCCGCGTGATTCACAGACTAAGAGGATACTACGAAGAATGGTACAATGCGCGTAAATCCTGGCACAGCCAGGATAATGCAGTCCAACATCTTTTTTCTATTGTGATCCAACATGTGTGGTACATTCAGGTGGAAACCAGGTGGGTGGCCCACGCCCGCTAGGCTAGCAGCTATTTTCGTTGCTGTGCAGCTGTTTACTGCCTCGCTATAGGAAGAGCCGTTGATGGGGGAAGCAACGATGTGACAACTACTACTGCCGCTGCCGCTCGCTTTGTCGTCAGGAGGAAAAGGCACGAGCCACATTCTGTCTGCGAGACTGGCGGCAGTCGGCTTGACCAGCATCCGGCCTTGCATGCAGACTGCATCACTGGCTTAGGCTTTTGAAGTCTGTCACCGCCTTTTCTTTCCTCGGCTCTCTTGTCGCTCCCTGCTTATACTGTTTTAGACGATATCTCCCACCCCGTTTACGAATATGTCATGGCTGGACAGCTCTACTTCTCTATGCTCATGCCACCAAGACGCAACCAGGCCATAATACGTGCATGTATGCACACATATCTCGCAGTTCCGCTGCGTCTTGCCCACAAGGCTCTCGCAAACAACGAACTTCAAAACATGATCAAATGAACGGCCAGATGCACCGTATGGCGCAAGAGCAAGAGTAAGACGCAGACTTTACAATACCCGTCATTGTTCAACTTGGTACGACTTAACGGGTACCCGCAGAATCGCGTCTGCTGGCTGGCCGTAAAGTGAGATGGGAAGACCCGCAAAGCAGCCGTTTCGTTCGCCGGGATTGGTTGAAGACAACAAAGCAGAGTGTTGGAGATTGAGGGTGTGTTGGCTCGAGTTGGCTGGGTGGGCTTGGTATGTAATTGCGAAGGTTGCAGTTGGCAGAAGCCCTTCCGCAACTTGAGAGGACAGACAAATAAGATAACTCTAAGAAGCGACTTGTAAAATGATATCTCCCAATGGCTCTCATCGAATAGCGGAGAGAGGGGAGAGGGGGATTCACTTGGCTCCGATCAACCCTAGTGCTCAGCGGGAGCGGGAGGGGGGATTACTCCGTGGATGGCGGACGAAAGCATGACGGAGGCAAGCCACACAAGTAAAAAATATGTGACGAGTGATAGTTTTCGTATCCGCATACGTACATGCGAGCAAAAACCGTTGCCGTAGCCCGAAATGGTTGCGGATGGCGGAAAACACAGAAACACACAGATCTTGGTTAGCCTGCCTAGCAGGCATGTTTCGTTCGTTGGTTATATTTTCTGCCCCTGCGGTGACACAGACCTGAACCACGACACACTACCAAAAAAGGTGTGTCAGTCCATTTTCTGCTATACTGTTTCTTCCCGTCTCTTGCCTACTTTCAGCCATGATACGCAAGCGAGCCTGGCCGGTCGCAATTTTAGCTCCAACGTCTTTTCCCCCCTTTGATTCATGAGCCTTCTCTGTTTGCCAATCCTTCCCCGTAACGGTATGCTCCGCAGCCTTCATTCGTACAGCTCTCCTGCAAGTACGCACAGTTGAGTGTAGTCGCAGGCCTAATTTTGTAGATTTACTATTATCTATGTCTCAAACGAATTTCCATTCATTTGTGTGTGTGGAGAGTTCTTTGCCACAGCGCGCCTTGACCCGATCCTTGTTATCTCTTCCTTTTGTCTTCCATGCCAGTCTCGCTGTGGAAAAGATTAACTTCCACGTGGGCTGAGGGCATTTAAATTTCAGGACTTATATACGGAGTGCTTAGGAAACTAGCCTTTCGCACCATCGTAGCTTCAAAACCGTTGCAAGTCGCCTTCTCTCCCGAGACTGTAGTCCCCTGTCAAGCTACCTGTCTTGCATCGCAATATGCGTATATATGAGAAAGCCATTCTCCTGTTGACACCCTTAGTGAAAAATTACTAGTCAAACTTCGCTTGGAAAAAAAAAAAAAAAAAAAAAAAAAAACGGCCCGCAAACGTCGCCAAGTCAACTGTACTAAACATATTTCTTTTTTCTCAAAGTGAATAAGGCGTACGGAGTACTCCGTAGTTAATGGGGTGGAAGCCCCCAACTTTTTACTTTCTTTCCGCTAATTCTTTTGAGCCCTGAACCATGCCGCAATGACACGACGCGGTCAGCGAGAATAGCTACGCACTTTTGCGGCAGAACGGAACAGGACGGTAGAGCAGAACGCGCTAGAAATCAATTTCACAGAGCATTGTCCTCTCTCCATCTTGCATAAAATTTGTCAATCTAGCCACACGTTCTTTGGAGTATACATGTGCGCTGTACTAGGGTGGAAGAAAATGGAGGTCATCATTACTAATGAGCAGTCATCCTTCTTCATACACGCCTATTTTTATGGAATATCTTTGTGAGCACTGTTCCGCCGGCCCTCAATGCTCACAGCACGGATACCAAGGCTACTCGAGGCAAGGTGCCTTTTATGACGACTTAAGGAAGGATATCAAGAGCGGAGACACAAAGAGGGCCAAGGTGACTTGCATTACATCACCAAGGCAAGAACACGAACAAGCTACGTACTGGACACGAACCGTTCCTTTCCAGTGTTGCTTTCGGAATACGGAACGCAATGTATCTTACCCATCCAAGCTCTCGCGTCCTTTCTCGCGCCCTTGTTATTTGCATGAGGCACTTAGTAGCACTCCTTATGCTGCTCCTAATATCTCTTAGAACCAAGTTTCCCCTCCAGTCACTTTTCGGTTTGCAATAGCCAAATTGACCCTGGTCACTGTCCCGTGTGCACAGTCCCCAACATACACCAAGACCAGCACCACTTATCGTATGTATGTGCTCGAAGAGCAGACTTGCTCGTCTTAGCTTGACCAGGTTAGGTCGGGCGGTGAACACTCCTGGCTCATGGTTGCAAAGCTGACGCCACAGTCGTGCTTCTGTTCTTGCGCAGTATGAGTGGCTAATCAAAGACATCCTTTTCACTCTGGGCAAGTTCCTTGTTGCCCGGTCGAGCTAAATACTAACGAAGACATGTATTGTACGTCGTATATCCTCGTCACACTGAAGAACGTATCCTCCGAATCACCATATCGCACTTTGCGTTGTTCCCCCTTCCTTTCTCCATTGGATTTTCTCAATTGCGTGTTACGACATGCAGTACGATAAGCTTCTGTCAAGATAGAGGCTACTAATCTGGGATCCTCATAGGGCCTAGAGCCAAGAATAGCAGAATCGTGATTCGCCTCCACTGCGGAATAACAGCTGCTGTTGGCAGTAGTGTAATCACAGGGGGCTAATAATAAACTCCACTCCACTAACGGCCTCTAGCTGCGCACACTCCGTGGCGCCCTTTTTTTTCTCCATACGGAGTGCTCTCCGTACTAGTACGGTATTCTGCATTTTCTTGTGGTGTGTCGCACATCTCAGGTCAAATCTACGAAGTACTGGGTTCTTACGGCGTACTTTACATTCTATCTCGTAAGCGAAGAAGCGTACTCCATATACCTCCACATTAAGATAACATGATGGGCAGAAATAAATGACCGCTGAAAATAGGTTGAAGCACTGGACCAGAATTGGTTAGTCCAATGCTACGTAGAGAGGAAGCCATCGCTCAAAAGGCACTTCGCGCGAAGCTGATCGAGCACAGCTGTAACAGAGTATCGAAAAAGACTCCTCGATGTAAGATACTCGTGAAATACAATTGGCAGAAATGTGTCGCATCTCATGAATGGTCTTGTTTTGCTTTGACATTCTGTCAGTGGCAAAAGCCATGAAGGTGGAGCAACCTGCTGAAAGACAAGATCCACATGAGGTCTTTTTTTCTGTCCTTTCCTTCGCTGCATTCTTCATCACTTCAATAAGTGTTGTGTGTGAGTTCAGTGCAGGGCTAGTTGGTTTTGTTTTGTTTGTTTTCGTCGTGGTGTTCATCATTTTGACCTCTTCAAAGGCAGGGGGAAGAATACTTATGACCTATATGAGTGAATGTGGTGGGGAACAAATGTGAGAATCATGTCTCGAGATATTTGAGCATCGCTACAGATCTTGATTACCGACTCTCTTTCTCTGCCCACCCTCTCTCGCTCTTCGAGTACTTCGAACTGCCAGGCATCCAACGGAACGTTCTTGAGACAGGTTTGTTCCTCTTTCAGCTTTATCATCTCGGCTAGCGGAATTGTTATCCCAGGCACAGCGAGATTGCTTCATCTTCTTTTACCTCCCTGTTCCTTTTCTCATTGCGGAGTGCTTTTTATGGTTCATATTATCATATAAATCCAACCGCTTGGTAATGCTGCGTATTCAGACCTAATTAAAGCTGGTAGTACTCCGTAAACAAATCAGAATAACAGCCAGAGGCAATTCCTCGATAGATGTTCACTCCTCATACATCTTCTTCTCGGCTTTGCTGTATTAGGTATTTTTATTCGAAAAAATTCGCAAAGACCCAAGCGTATTCTTTCGCAACTAAGATATGCCTACCTACTTACCGGGAAATTTTGTCCTCCGTTTCGTGTTCGTCTTAAGTGTGAATATTTGAAGTTTCTTTTTCTGCCGCCGCATAATATAAGCTTCAAAAGACCCCTTCGGACATCTCCGCACCTCTACAACATCAACGACATGATTCCCGGCACCTGGTGCGAGATTTTCTCTTTGCTTTTTTTTTTTTCCAACCTACCTTGTGAAACTGGACGCCAGTGCATGTTTGTACCAAATCTCGTGTCTAGTTGGCACATCCGACAAGCGATCTTGATCGTCATTCTGCCTCATGCGTGATAGAGAGCAAAGCAAAGAGTAGAATATTTGTAGAACTAGGCCTACACATTCACTCTGTCCGTTTTATTTCTGAGCTCCTTCTATCCTCCTTTCCGCGAAAAGACGCGAAAAGACGCAATACATGGCTGGTAGAATCTTGTTATCGTATGCAGAACATTGTGCGCCTTCTGCCCTACAACAGTACGTTGAGACGCAGAATAATGGCCTTATGTTCCCACCCAGCCATTTCTACTCCGTGTGCGTGTATGTTATAATACGCCTAAATGATTTCTAGTGTTCTCTAATTCCTAGTTTTTTTATTCCCTTGTCTGATTTCCTTTCCCGAACGCTCTCTGCTCCCCTCCTCCTATGCCCTACTAAGTACTTTTTTTAAACTCCCCCCATTCTAGTCCCTCCCTCACATCGGGTTACATCCGGCTGCATTCGCGCCCCCCCCCCTTCAGCCCCCCTGCTGTCTGCATCTTGCGGAGCTTTTCCCCTGTCTCTTCCTTGCCTGTCTGCTTAGTTTCTTTTGCTATTTCACAAATGCAGAGAGCTACCCTTGCATGTTGTATTCTCTGCCGTGTAGCGTATGTAATTAATACTCCGTATGGCGCCCGATACATGTGATACGTTATGTTTTTCTTTCCTTTTTTTTTTAGTCCTGCCCTGATCTTTTGAATTTTTTTCTTTAAAGATACATGTTCGAGCCGTTTCTAATACCAGCCGTGCTGCATGAACAATCATCCGAATCAAGTTTAGTGTTATTCGTGTCTTCTCCTACGCAGAAATAAGAAACGCTTTGTGCAATAGTAATGACAATGCTTGAATGCTAGAAGGCTGCGCAGAATTTAGATAGAACTGGGGGAGCTCTGTGGGCGCGAACGCCTAGGTTATGTTAACGTATTCCAGATCCAAAATCCTGCAGCTGTGAATTCTGTCTTTCTTATGCCAACTGTTGCCGGCAGGCTGAACTTCTCTGCGCATTGCCTACCCCGGCATTTACTCAAGATCCTCTACAGCCCATACGGTCTACAGCTATGCATCGCCCAGCCGCCACCAATCCGGCGAAGACTATCAGCCGCGTCTCTTACGTTAGTGCAGCGTCATGAGCCTTTGCGGCCTATGTATTTCACTCTGCACGCTGACGCGGTAGCAGCACAGCTGCACCCCTTCTATCCTGCATGCAAAATGCTCTCCGCAGAACCCGAAAGCGGCCTGGAGTAGTCTTTGCCTCCAAATCGAATATTTGTTGTAGAATCCAACTTTGTATCTTGCTACTGAACTCTGACATCTTGACATGCCGGTTTCCTGTTTGGGACTTGGAGAGAAAATATTCGGTGCACGGGAAAAGATAGAGCCTTGCATCTGTGTGATGCAAGCTCGTTTACCCAAAGTAACATTCTTCTTCCGCACACAAGTTACAGTGCTATGCATTTATACGGCACTATCATATATAGAATAACAGCAATCTAAAGTACAACACAATTCGTCACACCAATATTCCAATAATACATGCTGAAAGGACAGGAGGGCCAGAATGTGTCCGATTCAGCAAGTACAATAAACGGCTTGTCACTTTTCCCGGTTTTCTTTTTTTCTTTTTCTTTTTTGGGGTCTTGTTTTGTTGCTCTTCTTTTTTCTGTAACTGCAGATGCGTGATTTTTTTTTTTTTTTTTTTTTGTTCTGGCTTGGATTCTTTTCTATCCCGTCTCAACTTTCATTCTCATCCAGACGCAGCAGCATCTTTTGATCACCCGAGTCTTCCACATATATTTACGCATGAAAAATTATTCTGTTTATGATACAGTGGTAAAAAGGGGAAAGACTCCTTCCGGCTAGCTGAAGGCTTCTATGCCTCTTTGAAAACAGTCGTTGATCAACCCAATGTCTAGATGTCGTCCAAGTGTATAGGGGTCTTAGAGCCAATTTGTGGAATTCCCTGACAACGACATAGCTCAATCTCCACATACGCCAAAAGGTAGTTATACACAACCCGCTTAAAATATGAGAATGTACACTACATTTAGCTTTTCTTTACCGCCTTTTACAGCGTATATCTCAGGATTAGTGGTTTATTCTCCTCTGACAGTGTTCCATATATTCGTAAGCTTACACATATTTAGTTGTGTTTAATGCCTTTCTACAAAATCCAGGGTGAAGTTCTGTCCTATTCAGTCATCTCTAAGCGAAATGTCGAAGGAGTGATTACATGCAATCACCAAACCGATGCGGATCGTGCTACAAATTCTGTTGTAACAAGTGTGCCGGTGAGTGGCTTGAAAGTGGCTTTATTTTTCTGATGTGCTAGGTGCCCTACTCGGCCCTATTCTTTCGTTCCACTATAAGATGCTTTCTTGAAACAGTCCCACAGCCCATAAAGTCGCTCCCTAGGATAATTAAATTTCATAAGGCTGCTAGCTTGCGCATACCCTGAACCTAGTCGACGAATGCTGTTCATCTTTTGGACTGGCCCTTGTTGCTACAGCGTATGGCACTACTGCGTTTGCTACTGAGAGGGAAAATGAGAATATATCAAACTCACAGGCCATTGTCGTTTGCTTTAGGCGCAACATTCGTCTTCTATCACTAAATTCTAGCGATCAATTTGAACATGCTCTCGGTTCGCCCCGTTCATCAGCGGCATTGTCCATTACCTAGCCCCATGTAATATAGAGTTGATTGGGGTAGAGACACACGTTAGCAGCACAGTAACGAGAGATCACAAGTAGGAGTTGCAAGCTACAGGACACCGAATATTATACAGCAATTTTGGCAGCAGAGTTACCAAAATTGTGCCCGTCCTGTCCAACTCTCCACTCACACAAGGACACCTTTTCTCGTGGCTGGCGGCCGTGCGCGAAAGTGCTCGACCGCAACTGCAGAGCAAACTGGTGATTTTACCTGGCTCAAAACATGGCAGAGTACTGTCCTGCGTCGACAAAATGAAAATAATAATAATAATAAATGCTAGCAAAGTGATGAAGCTGAAGAAAACATCTGATCTCAGTAGAATACCCAAGAAGAGGCAGAGACAACATCGGCCTGCGTCTCTTCCGAAGCTGACCGGCAGTGATTCTGCTCACCTCTTGCAGTGCTCACCAGGAAAATCAAGCTAAATCGCGGCAGACCGGTAAGCAATATTTCCTTTAGCTTAAGCACATATCCAAAATATGCAGTGCTATTTTTTTTTTTTTCGATGCGTCTACTAATTACGAGCTTTGCAATCTCTTTCACCCTTCCTGTAATCCGTGACTGTCCCTACAATCTCGTGGTGTACATATTCTTCGTCCGTCTATTTTCGTCCTGTCAATGCACTCCATGTTACCAGAAAGCCCTCCCGTCCCGCTCTGCTCAAGTAATGAGGGACATTCGTTCATTTTGCTCTGGCTCAGCCGTGCCGTGTTATCCTCGCTTCCTACCAGTCGGCTATATTTCTTGTTACCTGTTTTTTTCCTTGGAGTTGTTCTCTAAGTCTCTGGGTTTCTTTCTCCTTGCCCCTACCTCTCCGTACGCAATTGCATTCAAGAGCTAGATCCGATCAGAAGCGGCTCTGAGCCTCCGATTCTGAAACCATCCAGAGAATCTCCTTATGGCTCCGAATACCATCTACGAGGGGAAAGGAACTAGATACGTGTAGGCAAGGAGAAGATGTTCAGCGGTGGAGTCGATTGGCGATCACATTAAGTCACAGTGTTATTAATGTCGTTAACCCCCCTTCTTCAAGACGGAATGAAGCGCGACGACGAAGGTGATGGCGAATCCTTCCCTTCTCTTTTTAGTTCTTTTCCCCCTTGGTGTCGTTTTGGTACGATCATCGCCTGGCCTGACCGGTATGGGTATGCGGAGTTTCCTTTGTGTGTGTGATATGCAGCTGCGAGCAGCGCTTTGATCTTTTCTAGAAGCTATGTTCACAGACACACATCACAACTTGGTACCCACCCCCCATTTCGGATTGTTTCATGTTCAAGAAGGCAAAGGCTTCCGCTAATCCTTCATAGGCCAAAACGGACATTGGACGTTTGCATATCTGTGCATATCCACTTCTTCGAGGAAGCATATACTCACTTGCCAGGAGCTTACTGCAGATTGTCGAGCACAGCAAAGTTACAATAGTCGGAAACAGCCTTCTTTAATCTCCTGTGCTAGAGCGGTACGGTAAGCACCAAAAGAGAACGGGTGAACAGCAGCGGCAGCTTTTAATATGACCGCGTCGTATCGGGCAATTCAGATGATAGCGAGCAAACTTGACAGAGAAATGTGGGCCTCGTGACGCTGTCTTGTCGCTAGACGTTTTGGTGTTGGAACAGGTTATTTTTTCGTCGCAAGCTCTTTCTCGACCCGCTGCACTCCCAGTGGCCAAGTTTGATTTTTTTTTTTTTTTTTTTAATTTTCTTTTTCAAAGTTGTCCCTAGCCGGTGTTGTAACAGCTCACATACTGCACCGCAGGCTTTGCTGCAACGCTGGGCACGGCACAGCTGAGAGCCATAGCGAAATGCAGAGTTCTTACTATGCCTTCGTAAAAGTGGCAATTTGCCGTTGCCGTCTCGTCCGTGTTTTGGCTGTACTTCTGTGCATATCGGTGGCATGTCGTCGAAATCCGGGGCGGCATATGCAAGGAGTTGGATGAAGAAAAGAGATGCAAAACCAATAGGCGACAGAGAAGAGATAGAAAGTCATGATGATTAGCATCGTGATCATCGAATGTGCTGTAGAACATACCAAGAAACAAGAAGAAAGCCGAAAAAGAAGGTAGTTAGCCGAACCAGAATATTATTGAGAAAGGCGCGGTTAAGAAACCCTTTTTTTGGCTGATGTCGATTTTCATGCTCTGCGTCTTGGGTTCCTCCATCATCGTCCTGTATTGCCTCCCTTATCTTTATGTCTGCCTGTTAAAATGACTTATGAAGTGCGGGTTCTAGGAAAGCTCTCCTGACTCTGGTTCTGTCCTGACGATCACGACAAATCCATATTCGATCTCTACATTTCCGCGAATCTTTTCACATGGCTTTTGGGTTTTGCTTCTGGCACAGCTTCTGTGGAACCAAAAGCTATCTTCGAGATGGTTCTTTATGCCGGGTAGTCGGCTGTGGCAATCTTCAAGACGAGGATTTATTTTCTGTTACACCGAGTCAGAGGCAATGTTGACCGAATACTTAAGATCTCCTCGTTATACACGGGGACTCTTCAGAAATAAATGTTCAGCAGAAATAAGTTCGGAGGAATATAATGGCAGCTGAAGATCGATATTCGAGAGGAGCTACCATTATGCTCATCGAAATGTAGATTAAAATGGGAATGCTGCTGAAAACAGGCATATCGAGTACTGCTATATTTCTCTCCTTCTAGAATGCCATGAAATCAAGTATATTTCTCTTTGCTTGTGTCTAGAACCAGCCGTATGTCGGTCCTTTGTTTGCAAATCATGACCCGTATTATGCTCTTAAAACCCATATTCCATTAAATCGTCCGCTTCTGCGACATATGGACTTCTGGTCACAGAGGATGTGGCAGGGCTAGAAACGAGATGTGGTCGAATTGCTTAATGTCGCAACTATTCAAACCAATGCTTCTTTGGTATTTATCTTTTTACCAGTCTTAGCTTTCGTTTTTCAGTGCTTTACCCGGTGCTATATACCAACATGGAGTTGCCTACCTCATCTACGGGGTTTTACCAAAACCGCGGGTCATTCACATCTGGACTACGAGGAGATAATTGTCATATGGATTTAGTGTGTAAGAAAATACTTTGTTTTCCTTTCTATAGCACTCTCCCCATCGTTCTTTGGCGTTCTTCTATTCTCTGGACCATATCCAATTCCACAAACTGACCAACTTCTTACCCTGCTACTTTGTCTACCTTCGCTTTTCGCCAATGATTACAGAAGTTCGGTGAGAAAACAATGGGAGGCTACAAATAGGTCGGAGAAAGGGGGCTGTACCAATATTCATGCCTCTCTTTCTTTCATTCTTCTACTCGCATCTATGCAAGTCTCTAAACCATTGATCTTGATTGTCCTTCAGAAATGCATAATTAAGGAAGAAACAAAAAGCAATATAAAGTGGCCCATTCACAATTATTCAGTGCCTCTCATTTTCGCCTTTTTGTGTGACTCTTCTGCGACTCGTTCCAGGCTTTTTCTCCCTGTGGTCCCTCACAAAATCTTATGTCCTCTTCTTTCTTTCGTGCCTCGTGCTGCCTTCTAGTTTTGGTAATACAGATAAAGTTTCTTGTGCTTAAAATAGACAAATCCAGGTAACAAAAGACTTGGGTTCATTAGAACAAGAAAATCTTAGCCGGCCAGCCCTGTAGTAATTGAATTTTTACAATGTATGGAAGCTTCATTAAAATCTAAAGAATGGATTCATTAAATGTGAAATTTGCTACAGACGTAAGTTCAGAGTACGCGTCATATATTTCTTTTGTCTCCTCTTTTCCTTTTTTAATTCTGTTAGGTTTGACCCCTGAAGAGACTAGAGTATCTCCAGCTCTCTGAAATAGAACCGTCAAGGCGACGCCCAAATTGGCGCAATAATATAAAATGGCTATTTGGCTCGAACGCGGATCTATTGCTATTGATGAGTTGTATCTCAACGGTGCCATAGTCGTACTCTCTTCCCCTTTACCTTCTACATTTATCGATGTGGTAGGTAATATATGTCCCGTTCGTGCATGATCACGGCTCTTAGTCCTAGTCCTTCCTTTTTCTTCATTTGGCCCTTCCGAAATTCTCGTCCTATATTTAATTAATAATTGGTTTTTTACTACGAAGAGCCTCTCTTTTTCGCTTCTTGACTCTGCGTCTGACATTGGTAGACAGCAGCCTCGAGCAAAACTTTCTTAGCAAGAACTCGTGAACGAAGAACAGTTGATTCTTCTTAACGTCCTGTCCATTTTTCCACTCACAAAACTAGTGCAATTACTCCTATTTCTCGGCCACTCTCGTGGGACGGAAGAGAAAGTGCGCTTTCGTATGTGCTGAGTAGCTTTTGGGCTTGACCATACACGCCTCCTCCTTTATGTTGCTCTTTTCCCCCTCCCTGCTTAGCTCTTCTGATGCATTCTCCTTTGGTCACATTGCCTCTATCCTCTTTCCTTTTACGTGATTCATCCCATAGTACCCTACTTCTCACGCTCAATCTGAACCTGGTGCTTGGAAACATTACTGGAGGCTTTTCTGGCAACATAGTATACTCAGACTGAACATTTTGGTACTTTCATTTCTCCTCTCCCATAGGCCCAAGAAGTCACACTACGTACATACGGCAGAAGAGGTCAAAGGACATGTTTTTCTTTTGCTCGAGAATACTGTCAGAGGATGATAGACCAAGTTCCCTTCTCATAAGAAATGACTATGTGAGCTGATATAAAATTACTGTCCAAGTAGCAAAGACAAGGGGCGCATGTATCGCGCACTTCGCTCTGACTGCAACCGGAAATCAGTCTCTTGTCATTGTCACTCACTTGTCGCCCATTGTCACCTCCCATATCCCGCCATGTCGCCTCTCCTTACCATATCCTCACTCCACTCGTCACATGCCTGGCTCATCTAGGCCAACATTTCTTATTTCCAACCTTATGTGGGCGTGTCTCCAACATTAAAAAAAAAATCGAAAAAGGAACTAACAGGAGAAAGGGGAGTGGCTATGGATGCAAAGAGAACCGGAGAAAGAAAAAACTGAGGAGGAAAAGGGTCGTATCAGCAAGCGCCAGGTGATTACATTCCTTCGATCAACCGTGTCCATCTTGAAGGCCAAATTTCGAAAGCCTCTATGACAAAAATTGCCACAATGTGATCCTTTGGGTTTTTTTTCCTATTCTGTCTTTTGCGTCTTTTTCTTTTCTTGCCAGTTTTCTGCAGCCTGACTGTTTTGGATCATGCAGAGGCCAAATCGGGAAAGCAAATTTTGAGACATGAATAATTCGTTCACCGTCCGTGAGGAAAACGGAACGTTGCTGCCTTTTCGGTGGTGGAGAATCAAGACGCAGTGGAACGAAAACATGGAAATATGCGGAGAGAACCAGAGAGAATGGACATGAGGAAAGGCCAGGAACAGAAAATGGGAGGTAATGTAAAGCTGCAATAACAAGCTGCAATAACGGACAGCTCAGACGGCAAGGCGAAGGAGATGCTGCAGCTCCATAATGCTCCACTATGGCATTTAACGTTGCCTTGTGCTGCTTGATAAGGTGAAGGATACGAAGATGGAAAGAAACAGAGAAAGAGGTAATGAGAGACAAAATCACAAGAGTGTAATTGAACCTCGTTTAAACTGTCTGAGCGTAGGAGACGTAGCATAAGAGAAAAAACGAGACAGCCGAGGGTCCTTTCCTGCTCAAGGACCCCTTCCATTATGCCTTGCTATTAGAGACATCGCCGCTCCTTTCCTATCTCATGTTCCATGCACCAGCGGTTTTCTGTATTTTACTGTAGATGTCGGCGTTCTTGCTCACCGAGAGCCGTGCAAATATGGGCAAACACATGTCGACCTGCTGCTGCGCTATCACGGCCCTAGCAATAGGGCCCGAGACGGCACAGGTCAAGACCCGAGTGAGGTTGCGTAGACCTCCATTATCTTCCAAAACGGGCCGCAGAAGCAGTAAAGGAGGCAAGAAGTAGTGAAATCACGGCAGCAATGTGACCTGCTAAACCTGCCGGCAATTGAAAGGACCTGTTTCTTCTGGATTTGTTTATCTCTTACTCCTCTTCAACTTTGGCTCACCTGCCGATAGAACTCTTGTGAAATTGTGTATGGTATGCACGGTGGCTATGGGCTACCTATTTTCTTCTAGGTGCACACCTCTCCTACCATTCATTTCCTTCTGTACCAGTTTGTGTCCTGACCAGGTTCTGTAGCTTTGTTTTCTTGTGCGTGAAGGCCGTGACCATGCCAAATAGAGTGGTTTGTGCCTGCGTATTCCGTAGGCAAATCGTCCGCGTTTGGAGGCCAACCAGCCTCTGAAATTGTTAGGTGCTATTATACAAGGGGTAGCCAGTGGCTCCGAAGAGAGCCCTATGCTGACAGTCGTGGCAGCTTTTGGCAACCCCTAGTTCTTGTAACACACGCTTGGTTGAATAATAGCTAGTATTCATAAGACCTGGATATAGAAGCCTGAGGGTAGGGAGGAAGATATGGAGAAATGACAACCGTAGATGACGGCTGGTTAGAGAGAAACAATGAGGAAACAAAAGAAAACGCAATAGAGAGTGGGCGCGCTGGGGGGGGGGCGTACCGCTGGTGCGAAGGAACCACAAACAGACACGTGCATGGGTGGTGGCATTGTTCCTACATCGTCTGCTCAGAAACTGGTCGGCTTATTGTCCAGCTTCCGGTTCAGATTGCTGGCTTTTCTTGCGTGCTGATTGCAGCATGGCGACGCATCCCAGCACCCTCCGCTTGGTTGCATTTCTTTTCCGATTCCAGGGCCGACATTGCTTTGGTTTTTTGTTTCCCCTCGCTGCAATGTCGTCTCTCCCAACCATCTCTTCCCACCCTTTCCTGCCAAATGCCAGCCGGGTTGAGGTGTCCTTGCCTTGTATAATTTTTGGTGGTTAAATCGCCAGCCGATACTCGAGATTTACGCTCGGTAACGCCAACCATTCCGTACCCCCCGCACTGAGCGTGTTCTTCTTCATCTTCGTGTCTGCTCACAGCTATTTCTCGTTTTGTCTTGTCCTCGGTACCAAGAGACAAGAATAAGGGAAGCGGGCAAAAGAATCTATTCTGGAGCTCCGAAGGGCAAGAGGGCAAGCCGAGCCAGGAAAACAAAGCATTGCTCTACAACCGGAGAATTTGCTCTCACGGGGTAGAAAATCTCTTTTTTTTTTTGGATTTTTTTTTGGAAAATAAGGCCGGGATTTGCATCTCTGCAACCGAAACCGCTAAAGGTCTGGATCTTTCCTGTGACTTTTTATTGTCTCTCTCCGGCCAGTCCCAGCCTACCCGAGCCAAAAATTCCCTAACCGTAGGAAAAGCTTTATGCCGGCAGCCAGGCCCACTGGGGCGTATAAACACGAAACGCAGACATATTGCGAGAGTGGCCAGAATTGCGTGTTATTGGAGTGTTTCTCTGTTTGCGTTACCTCTTCCGTTTTGACATACTGTCCTCTTGTCTTCATTCTCTGGTTTGGCCCAAGGCAGAGTAACGAAGGAACGTTCCGGGGAGGCCAAACCGACCAAGGAACGAGAAAGGTACGGAAGGCGAAGAGGCAGAACTTGGCTGCAGGTTGATAAAGGTTGGTCGACATGGAGGGGAAGCACTAGGAAGAGAGCATGGATGCAGTGGATTTTCCTATTATTTTTGGTTCGGAAGGAAACGCACAACCAGACTAAGAGTGTGAGACTGTGTGTGCGTGAGAGATGAAGATGGGGGTGTGAAGAACAACAGCAGCAAACAGACAACTTTGTCCGGCGCTTGGGTGCATTGCTTTTAGTTCTGGTATGTGATGCTTTTCCCTGTGTTATACAGCATGTCAACTAAAGGAGAAAAATTCTGCCTTTGTGAACCATTCTAAATGCTTTTGGGGATTTATTTTGTTTCTCCTTTTTTTGGATTGTCTGGCCGCTTGACGGTGACTGAACTTCCTTTTCCGTGGCTGGCGACAGAGTCTTCGTCTCTTCGGTTCGGCAAGTGGCTGGAACAGTTGGGGCTGGACGGGGGCAAAGAACTCTGGCTGACCGGTGAAGGCGTATTGAGGCTTGGCAAACTCTGCTATAGGTGCTATAGCGCTGGCTATAGGTAAAACTATAACTAAAGCTATAACAGGCTGCAATAAGTGGCCAGTCTGTTCAAAACCAGCTAGAAGAGCGTCTGGTCAGCACTAAGCTATACAGCAGAGGGCTGCAGGCCCCAAACCATAGTATAAAACGGGCAATAAAGGAGGGTGAAAGACCGAGATTAAGAGCAGTGTGTGCTGCAGGTGATAAAGAACTGATCAAAAAATGGAAGAACCTGCAGGAAGAAGAAAAAAAAAAAAACGAGGCTAGCGTTGTACGTTGGTGTTATATTATATAGAATCTCTTATACAACAAGCATATAACACGCATTGGTGATATAGAGGACGATCTATTTACGTCTCTTTTGGTCCTCTTGCATGTTCGGTTGTGGTTTTTGTCGTCCATTTCTGTCTCAGGGGCTTCACTGATTGTTCGTAGCGGTCCGTGGTTTGTTCGTGTTGATGAACACAAGGTAGCCGAATACAGTAAATGGTCAAGAAAATCCTACATCACGAACGTGGTTTGATTCCAATTTATTTGGCTCTCTGTGTAACTGCATGACTATCTTCTAGATCCATTCTCGTGCGCACATCTGAAACGGCCGCCCCCGTATTTCCGAATGCATAATACGCCTGGTTTAGATGGTCAACGGTATGAGACCGACCGGTTAGCAGTGGCGAGATGCGAGAAGCTATATTCAAACAGACATGCTATAAGAGACAATTGCAGTAAGAAAAAAAAAAAAAAAAAGTGGCAGGTTTTCGGCATCACATCTTCAACTTGCATGCAGCTATTGCACGGCGAGACAAAATGGAAAGGGAAAAAAAAAGAAAGTGTGAGGTAAAGAAAGTCAGAAACACCAACATCCCCTCGTCTCGTCGTTTCAGATGTCCATTTTGGGACCTAGCCCCAAGGGAATATGCAAGACTTCTGCACCATCACCCAAATAGTGATAACGATGGCGAGAGGGAGAGCTTCTTCACTACATAATATCTCAGAATCTATGTTGGCCATGCGTGTTTCACCTTTCTAGACACCTTTCTTCCCACGCCTCCTATGCCACGAGTTGCGATTTTCGGCCTCTTGCGCCGTCTTGTTTGTTCGGGTACGAGTAGATGGACTATGTATGCGACCCTCCTTCAAAGAGAGTCAATGAGAAACCCAAGAAGAAAGGCAGATAAAGGAAGTACGTGAAGAAAAATCATAGCGGTCCCCGCCATTCTCAACTATACATACGCATGGATGCTTTAATTGTGTTGTGACCTATCTCTTCGTATTTGATGGTGTCCACAATCTTGAGAGGCTTAAGAGGAAAGGTGTACAATCATCACATGCGGCGTCTTGTCTCTAAAGCAACTGCCCCTTTGTTCAACTTTGGCATCCTTGCCTCTATTCCTGCCTTCTGCTTCTCCTATCCTACTTCGTACAAGCCTGTCCTCGGTCCGCTTTCCTCCCTATCCGTTTTTGTTTCTATGTTTCCATTTGTTTCTACAAACATACCTCCCTCTAGTTTATGCCCCCCCCCCCCCGGGTTCGGCAGCTAGATCACATTCCCCGGCCATTTCTCACCGTAGCGCCTAGCTACGTGCACCCCCTCTATAATATATGCTTCTTTTATCGCCTAATATGTCGCCTACGCTAGACTCGTAAGATGCCAGCGGAGCTGTCTTAGTACTTTTGTCAAGTTCAAAGCGCAGAGACAAAAACCACCGGAGACAATCAGGAGACTGCGGTCATGAAGCATGAAGCTTGCTCACCTAAACTCGGCTTCTCTTTATGCGCTGCAGAACAGCATGAGCAAAGTTTGCACCCACTCTGGGAGAATGGGGCTCTGATGGGTCGCGGCTGAATCATTTTTGAGTGCTTCTTCGCGATGCTGTCGAGCCATCACTAACAAATGATGCAGTGAAGGCATATGGCCATAAGCCTGAACAAAGACAATTATTCAAAATACAATGAATGAATCGAATCGAAGCCATCTATGGGAAACAGTAATCCCTTCTCTAATTTCCAATCTATTTGTAGATGTGAACTCTATGATTACTATCTCGTAGAATCGAGACACAGCTCTCTGTTGTCTCTCCCCCCCATCGTGTCTTCTTAAACGTAGGCTGCAAAGTGACAGGCTTGCCGACAAACTCTTCATATAGCGCCAATCTGGTCTCTCTAAGCTCGTCGAGATCACAAAGTCGCTGGGTCACCTCTCCTGACTGGCTGGTGAAGAGCGTCGGCTCCATCGTGTCATCGATCTCGGTCTGGCTGGGCCAGAAGTGTTAAGTGGCCTCAGTGTGCTCGATCTAGTAGTCCACTCGGGGCTTTGAAGTTGTTACTGGGGCTGATGGGAGAGCACTTAGATCTGCTCGCCAGCCTGATGACGCGAGCCCATGATTTATGACCATCTCTATCAGGTGTTTCTAAAGCCATGAAGACCAGCTTTTCTGAGACGTTGGCGGGATGTGCTTTAGGAATATGGCGATGCTGTAGATTAATACTATTGAGGCCGAAAGCACAGAATGTCTCAGCAAAACTAGCTCGAATCGATACAGCGTACCGCCACGTGGTCACTTGAACCTGAGGTCGACGTTGGATCCAATCTGATCCCTCTCAAAAGACGTCACAGGCTCTTTCATGTGCGTGATACAGGGAACGTCGCCTGTAATATCAACAGGTATTACATCCAGGCTGCTAATGGCAGTGGCGGTGTTCATGTTAACGTGTCGTAAGTATGCCTGGATAATAATGTCAATGGTCTTGGGAAAGCCGACCTTCTCTGAGCTTTACACGATACCAATCTGTCTAACTATTCGCAACTGGCTGCCATGCCATATCATAGTTATGAATGGACAGCGTTAGAAAAGATTGTCGCCATCTTTGTTCACATTCCTCGGATACTGAATCCGAAAAGCATAGGTCCGGTTGGACAGAGTTCTCGAAGTGATCGAGAGGAAGCTTGAGCCGCAATAGATATCTTCTTCTCTTCAAATCCCCGCCTGTCCTAATTTATTTTATACTAGCTGTACCCTTAACATCCAATGCCATATCTCTATGACCCAAGTATTGTATCAGTAAAATTTCCCTAGTGATAGCTCCAAAAACTATCAAGCTAAACGAGCCTCTCTCTGGTGGGAATACTAGGGGGTGTTGGTCGAGAATAGATGATCGTATATGATGCCACTCAATACATGATCTTGAAGACACGTGCTCTTTTATCTGAAGAAGAAACTGGCTCATATTATAGATACCTTTGACGAACTTAGGTAACAACAAGTCTGTTTTACCTTGAGTTTATGAATTAATATTTAAGTAGACTTTCACTTGACCATCTAAGATAAGTTCACCTCATAAAGAGCCAGCTCTGCATGGCCTAGAAACACATATTGCCGCCGTATCGATCTATTCTATACGACGGTCCCATCATTTTCATCTCAGAACCGGCTGAGAAGACGTTGCTAATCATGACGCCGCAATTACTAGACAGATCATATCTCGCACATATGCATGCTGCAGGGGAGACAGACAATCAAGACTGCGCTCCCAGGTGACTGCGCTTCCAGGAGAATAAAATAATCTGCGTAAGGAGCAAACTAGCAAAAAATTACATATCGGTAGAAAAAATAGAAATAGACAGTTAGCAACTGTTGTCCGCATCGACGGGATAATTTGAAACAATATCAAAAGCGAAGAGCCTCTTCATTTTATCGGAATCGATACTCACGAGACATTCGGAATTTGACTGCGCGTTAGTGAGAGTCGTTCCTACAAAAGACGAAGCAAACAAAACTAATAGATCACTCACTATGCCGCGGTGCCACCACTTCTCCTCCCCGGCAGCTGCGGCAAGATCCGTCAGTCAGTGTCAAGGGCATCTGCAGTGGCTCGAAAACCTTGCTCGTGATGCTCTTGATAAAGGCCTCTTTATTGGGTACTTCTAGCAGCAGATGCAATTCCTGTCACATCAAGTGACATGACGTAGCGTTGAAAGGCTGTTTCATGATCTTGTTGCTATAGAGAGACCCTAAGAGTTTTGGCCAAAGGTTATCCTCGCCATCCTGCTCACTAACAAAAAAACAACTTTAGACTCTTACATTAATGTAGCATAGTGGCGAGGCCTAAATCGAACATGTCAGTCGAGCTTGATGAGGTTACGTAGTGGTCGTGCTAGATTGCATTCGTATCTGACCCTACTTGCTATGTTGCACAAACCTCGCGAAATCCTCATAAAAATTAACATACAAGGCTGAACCGAAGCCGCAACAAAAATCTGGACATACAGCCTTGCATTTCATTGACAAATAAAACGTAATAATAGGAAAATCTGGGAACCAAAAAAAAATAGAAAAGGGATAAAAAAAAAAGAAAAATACAAACATACGTACATACACCCCAAGACTGAAAATGCTGCTGTGGTTTTCATTTGTGAAGCTCTCTACCGCAAGGCTGGCACTTAAACCGAACTAGGAAACCAACCACAACACGAACTCCCCCCCCTATTCAACCTGTGTTCATTTGCGCCAAGTTCTTTGTCTCGTTACTTTACTATGTGAGAAACGGAGCCTGAGGCGGTGGACTGCTAACGGAACAAGAATAAGGACTAAAGTAATCCTCCGTCAGGAATCATTAACAGCACTCAAATTTAACAAGCGATTGTCTCAGTATCATTTTCAGTGGGAGATTCCTGGACTAGACTCGTATGGCCACTACGGAAACCGGAATGAGAAGTGGACTACGGAAGTCGGATACGCTGGCAATCATAATATGAGAAATTATACGGCGTATTGGGGATGGAGACTCATCGAGATGCCCCAAAAGTCGTTCGTGTTTGCCAACTCGCTTCCAAGGATGCCGTCCAAAAGAGATTACGGCAATGTTCTATTAGAAAATTGAAACGGCAAAATACATATACAAGAAAAATAGCAGTCTCTGCAAATTAGGTTCTGACGGACAAACAGTCGAGTGCGTATGTACATACAGACTCGCGAGAGGCGAATAGCTCCTGCGAGTAACATACCGTTGTGAGTGAGCGGGAGACAAAAGAGTGCAGCTGCTCCGTGCGCGGTTGTGGCGCTCTCCTAAAGAGAAGATGGTCAGCAAACTCAAGATTAAAATCATGAATAGTGCTGCAACGGCGGCAGAGAGAAGTCAGAGCGCATTTCTAAAGCGAACGCTAGGTGGCACATCGCAGCCCTCGCGCAAATTTGATTTGAGCTGTTCCTCCCGGGTACATGAACTACATGTTGTACAATTGCGCATCGATAGTTCGTGTGCTCACCCCTTGTGAACGCCCAGTATACGTATCTTGGTAAGTCACCAGCAGGCGATGGAGGTATCTCACATACAGGAGGGTTCGTAGTCACGTAATTGGCCTTCTGCCGCCGTTGTATCATTGCTAGGCGGGTCTTCAATAAGGTAATACACTAGACAGATCACTGGCTCAGAAAGGGTAATTTCCAGCGAGCGTTATATTTCCTCATTTTATTTTCCGATCCTTTTACTTTAACTACCTTATTACACGATGCTTGTCAGAAAGACGATTGCTACTTTGCCCACGCTTGTCTCCATCCCGCATCCCGTGTCCCCTCTGCAAAGACCTGAAGAGGTATTCTTCAGCAGCGGTGCAGTACGACGCGTGTGAGGCTGAAAATATGCAAACTGCAAGAGAAATGAGGGGTGCATACCCGAAACTGCACGGGAGAACGCGCTGTGGGACACGTTTTGTGTGTGCTGTGTTATGCTAGGATTTGCAGCACAGACGTTTTGTTGTGAAAATAGGCACAACAACGTCCTTCATACAAAGGGGTCCCCATGGCTGGCTTCACAGTCCAGAGACAAAGCTCAAATTTTCGCAACCATTGCCTCTCGTAGTATATGTAGGGCCTGCGAAAACGGAGAGCGAAGAATGAAAAACGGAATACTCATCTCGGTTCTCATAGCTGGCTTTGCTCTCCGGATGGCCGGAGGACGAAAATCGGAACGCTCGTCTTGCTTTTCATAGCTGACCTTTTTCTTATCCGGATAGCTGATATTGGAAAGTAGAAGCGAGCGTTCTCTTGGAATGACCCTTGTAGAAAAACCCTCCTACCCTGGCGCAGGTCCTCGTATGTACATGTATACGCGTATGTCGTATGTATAATGCAAATTGTGTGCGGAAACACAAAAGAAAACCGGATACAAGAGGCCCTTTGCAGCGATTAACCCAGCAGCCGCTTGCATTGCAAAGTGTCCTTGTCATCTCCCTACGACTACAGTTGCCAAAAACAGAGAGGGGAGGTAGAAGACAAAATAGGACTCATTATTCTGTTTCTTCTCAGGGTCCTGCAGTGATTTGTTTTCTCACCACTGTGCACTCCTGACAACTCCTTGTAACGAACCCCCTCCCCCTTCCCCTCCCTAAATTTTAGGCGCAGGGTGCGACTACATACGATAACGACACGGCTCTCGGTACATAACTACTCGTATACAATGAGAGAAGTATGCCGTTTGGTCCGTCCTCTCCCCCACAATCCGACCTGTCAGATTGTACGATAGAAGGGTTAGCTTAAGAGTGGCAAGGTTTAACCTGACCCTTGATTTCGCGCTACAGGACCAATGTCACATTGGCCAGGTTAGGCCCTGCTGCCGAACTGAGATAGCTTCAAGTGCCAGGTTTTGTGAGCTAGCACAAGGTCTAAACCCCTGTCCAATTCTTCGTTGACAATTTTGTTCTGGAGCTTTGTGTTGCATTCACAGCTGTCAGAACGCGGTTGGCCTTGACCAGGAAATTTCCATGTATATGTGTGTACGCAGTCGTATTGATGTGAAAAGGTGCTTTGCGGAGGTAGATGTGGTACGAGTACCAAAGAACTCTGGGGAAGTCTTAAAACGTTCTCTTAATTTTGGACAGAGCTATCAAAAATAGCAAGGTGAAGCTTCTGCTGCTCATCCTTCGGCAGCAGCGGCCGAAGAGGACGGGAGCTAGCAAGGATTCGCACAAAACAACACCCATCTTGCGTCGTATGGTTCGAAAGCCCTTCTAAAAAAGACTTCGTACGAAGTAGCCCTATTCGACTCTCTCTCCACTATAGATAGGTCACGGCGTTCTGCTTCTCTCCACAACAGGCGAAACATACGATCTGGCAACCGACTGCGCTGAACGATACCGCGCAGCACTCCCTGCAAGCGTCGTGGCCCTCTGTTTGGTGCTCCGCAGCAATATCCTACAGTACAAGCATTACGAAGTGGTCCTTATCTCATAAAAAGTAATACACTATGGGAGACGAATCGGCCCTAATGGATGCTAGCGAAATTTGCCAGCCCAAAATGAGACCCTCTTTCTGCTGGAAGAACCTGCTCACAAAGGTACGCCGGGAGGCCTATTTGCGCGCTGGTCTTTCTGTCACCACTTAATTTACAGCACAGCCCTACTAAAACGTTTGCCGTAAGCGTCTCTGGCCATTTTCCCACCGTCTTAACAATGGAACAAAAACGGTACCAGAGTGGCTCGCAGTTACAGATACGTTGTCTGATTGAGAAATGGCCCCAAAAGAGGCGCTACACTGCTGAATAAAGAAAATTGCCGTGACGAGGCTGTAAAAGCTGTGCACACGAGGCTGCGTTCCTCTTGCCTCACGGACAGCATATTACAATTTTGACAGCTTGCTTTCGTTTTGCTTGGTATACTTTGGCTTCCCGAAGCCCATTCATCATTGAACTCTCTTGTTATGTGATAATCTACGAAAATGAGAACTGTAGCTGCATAGCCTTTTTTTTTTCAGATTCAAAGGGCACAGAGGTGTGAGGGGGATGCTGTCTATGAAACCGAGAGTGCTTTTCGATAAATCAACATCACAGCTCCAATCAATGCTGCCCTTTATTTTATTTATAGGTTTCTCTCATTGTCCTCACACAAAAAAAATCTACTGATAAATTGCAATGCTTGCCCCCGTGGTTCCTCTGTAGGCGAATGACACAATTGGAGCAAAAGAAAACAATTAAGACTCCTGCCGCTTCCCCAGCCGAACTTTACCCGACAATAAAGCAGAGAGCTTAGAAAAAAATTAATGAACCTTGAAGCTCCGTGTTTGATTTTTCCCCATTCTATTCATACTCTATTTGTTCTTGGAATTCTCTTGGGACTATTCTTTTCCCCCTTGGCCCCATTTGTTCCCTTGATCTTGGCCTCTTCGCATAGTCTCGGCGCTGAGTATGTTTACTACAATGTCGACTGTCGTCGCCAGCCCGGAGCTCAACGAGCAAGTTTGGTTTCAACGCTATGTAGCATTCAAGCAGTGCAAGTGAGGGGGCCATAGAGACGACGAATCTGATAGATTGAATTACACGCGTTCGCCCCGAAAAAAGGCAGCTGGCAATCTAAATAAAGTGAATATATCAGAAAAAGCCACAAACTCATCAAGAAGACCGAGCTTTCTATCTTTTATTCCCTCCTTCCCTTCCCAGCAGTCTGTTAATATACACGGAAGATGACGAAAATTCACAGAAAAGAAAGAAAGAGGCTCTATCACCTCAATCGCGTCTATCGCCTGTCTAGCCCCTTCTTTCTTGCCCGTTCTCTCTCCGTACTTCCTCGTGATTTCCTCGTTGTTCTAAGGCCACCCCTTAGTCAACTCCCCTGGAGAGGTCACAAAAAGGGGCGAATAAACATTTTCAAACTATTTCACCCAAGTTCTACGTCTTTTCCTTGTGATCCACCATGCGTTCGCTCGCCGGCGCAACAGCCACTTGGACTGCGGCGATATGGGCAGCGGTTCTGACGGAAGCTGCGCCGTTGGCATCCAACCAGCTTCCGGTCTCGGTTCCGGGCGACGTTGCCGCCATTCCGGCCTGGGACGTCCAGTCCTCCGCCAAGGTCACGCAGGACCCGGCGGCACTCTCCAAGCCTGGTGCCGTGTCGGGCGGCGCCAGCTGGTACCACGCTCCGGTGTCGCGTTGCACGGTTATGGGCTGCCTCCTGTACGCCGGCGCGTACAACGACTCGGACCTGTTTTTCTCCGACAACCTGGCCGCTATCGACAAGAGCCAGTTTCAGGTGCCGTGGCTGTACCGCAGCGAGTTCCAGCTCGGCGGCGGTGGCAACGGCAGCAGCGGCGGAAGCACACACTACCTGCTCGAGACCAACGGCATCACGTCGCGGGCTGACATCTACGTCGACGGAAAGCAGGTGGCCGACAAGGTGCTGCAGAGCGGCGCCTACGGTGGGCACGTGTACGATGTGACGGCGCTGCTTGGGTCGTCGGGCGGTGGCAGCGCGTCCGGCAAGCAGGCGAACAACAGCGGCAGCGGCAGCCACGCCATTGTAGTGCGCGCCTACCCGACCAACTACCTGCAGGACTTTGGCCTGGGCTTCGTCGACTGGAACCCGTATCCGTCTGACAACGGCACCGGCGTGTGGCGCAACGTGACGATCCGACAGACGGGCGCCGTAGTCATCGAGGCGTTTAGCGTGACGACCAACTTTTCATTGCCGGCCGCCGCGGGCGGCAAGGCGTCCAGCGGCGTCGTCACCCTCAAGGCGACGGTGCGCAACCTGGACGCGAGCGCCGTCGCGTTTGCGGCCGACGCCGTGGTCGCGCGCAGCGACGGCTCCGAGGCGCAGCACGCGCGGCTCGGCGCGCAGGCCGGGTCCACCGTGCAGCTGGCCGCAGGCCAGGCGGCGCCGATCACGCTGACGGCGACGTTTGACGCGCCCGCGGTCTGGTGGCCCCGGCAGTGGGGCGACCAGCCGCTGTACACGGCGCGGCTGACGGTGTCGACGGTGTCGGCGGCAGCGGCAGCGGCATCGTCCAAGGCAGTGTCGGCCCGCGACGGCGGCGCCGTCCTGTCAGACGTGACCACCAAGCAGTTCGGCTTCCGCCAGGTCACGGCCGTGGTCAGCAGCGCCGACGACATCCTTTTCTCGGTCAACGGGCGGCCCTTCCAGGTGCTAGGCGGCGGCTACACGCCGGACGTGTTTCTGCGGTGGGACGCGGCGCGGTTCGAGGCGCACGCGCTGTACGCGCTGGACATGGGTCTCAACACGATCCGGCTCGAGGGCAAGATGGAGCAGCCCGAGATGTACGCCATCGCGGACCGGCTGGGCCTGATGATCCTGCCCGGCTGGGAGTGCTGCGACAAGTGGGAGGCCTGGTCGTACAACGACGACCTGCCCAAGCCCGTCGCCGTCTGGTCCGATGCCGACTACGCCACCGCCAACGCCAGCATGCGCCACGAGGCCGCCATGCAGCAGAGCCACCCGAGCCTGCTCGCCTTTTTGGTTGGGAGCGACTACTGGCCCGACGACCGCGCCACGGGAATCTACACCAAGGCGCTGGCCGACGCCGGTTGGCAGGCGCCCGTGGTGTCGTCGGCGGCCAAGACAGGCTACTCCAAGGCGCTGGGCCCCGGCGGCATGAAGATGCCCGGGCCCTACGACTGGGTCCCGCCCAACTACTGGTACGACACCGAGCCCGAGACCGACGACGACCGCTACGGCGCCGCCTTTGGCTTCGGCTCCGAGCAGGGCGCCGGCGGCGGCACGCCCGCACTGTCCAGCCTACGCCGCTTCCTGTCGCCCGCCGACCTCGACGACCTGTGGCGCCAGCCGCGCAAGGGCCTCTACCACATGTCCACAGCCGTCTCGTCCTTCCACAACCGCACCATCTTCAACGACGCCCTGTGGCAGCGCTACGGCGCCCCCGCATCGCTCGACGACTACCTGCTCAAGACCCAGATGGCCGACTACGAGGCCACGCGCGCCGAGTTCGAGGCCTTTGCCGCCCGCTGGGGCACCGACCTCAGCAGCGACACCAAGCGGCCCGCCACCGGCGTCGTCTACTGGATGCTCAACGGCGCCTGGCCCGCCCTGCACTGGGCCCTGTTCGACTACTACCTGCACCCGGCCGGCGCCTACTACGGCGTCAAGGCCGGCACCGGCGCCGGCAGCCTCGAGCACGTCGTCTACGACTACGTCCACGGCTCCGTCGTGCTCATCAACCGCTCGCGCGACCAAGGCGGCGCCCGCACCGTGCGCGCCGAGCTGATCAACGCCGCCGACGGCAAGGTGCTCGGCAACACCACTACCACTACCGCCAAGTCCTCCGCTTCCACCAGCGGCACAGCCATCTCCGCCGTGCCCGGCGTCTCCGCGCTCAAGGACGTGGCCCTCCTGCGGCTCACGCTGGCCGACTCGGCCAGCGGCGCCACGCTCAGCCGCAACGTCTACTGGCTGAGCCCCACGCTCGACGCGCTCGACTGGGACGCCTCCAACTGGTACGTCACGCCCGTGTCCAAGTACGCCAACCTGCAGTCGCTCGACAAGCTGCCGGCGGCCAACGTGACGGCCACTGTCAAAAAGGGGCCCGCACCGGGCAAGAACACCACGGTCGTCCTCGAGAACCAGTCGGCCGTCCCCGCCGTGTTTGTGGCCCTGGACCTGGTCGACGCGGGCGGCGCCGACGTCACGCCCGTCACCTGGTCAGACAACTACGTGACGCTCTTCCCGCGCGAGACGCTCGAGCTGACAGTGTCGGAGCTGTCGCTGGCTCTCGGGACTAGCAGCACGGCTCGTGGCACAGCCGTCCAGCTGCTCGGCAAGAACGTGGCGAAGGCAACCATTTCGTTGTGAGGCAGAATATAAACAATGAATTTTTTTTTTCTTTTCAAGGCTCTCGCGTGTATATTGTTGATTTTTATTGAGAAAGCAGTTTATTCATCTCCAAAATAAGTTTATCAAGATATACCGGTATTTATTTCCAACTCCAATGTTTCCACGGCAGCGAATACCTCGCTGTACCAATCCCTGAATCAAGAAGTTCCAATGGCATATGCTTTCCAACGGGACAGCAACAAAAAAGCCACCACAAACGATTAAAAGAGTATTATGAATAGTAAGATGGGTCCAACGAGGGCACAAAGAAAGATTCCTTGCCCACCGGGATATCCTGGACCCAAATGATATGCAATATAGCCGATAAATACACAGTTGTATTAGAACAGTTCGATGCAGAACACAACAATACGAGATGGTTTCCTTTCCTAAGGTTCCTCTTCAATTGGATGTGTCTCTCGTCGACTTATATGGGCCGAGAAGCTGTATGGATTGGGGTCCTGCTCCTGCTCCTGCTCTTGCCGTCTCAGCTCTTCCTCGTAGCTCATATCGCGCACGGCTCGGAGTTCTGCTTGTAGCCGCCTTGTGAGCTTGTCCAGAATCCACTCGGCTTCCTCCTGGCCCCCCATCAGCGGGCTGCGGGCGCCAACCCAGCTCCACTGAAGGTGTGACGGGTCTTCGTTGTCAGGATTCAGATTGACTTCCCGACTTCCCCCATGGCCTTTGCCATGGTCTTCGCCATGGCCTTTGCCATGGTCTTCGCCATGGTCTTCGCCATGGTCTTTGCCATTGCCTTTGCCATTGTCTTTGCCATTGCCGCCCCCGTCGCCGTTGCTTTTCTTTCTGGGAAGGGCCTGTGCCCTGCGGTGCAGGTCGGCATTGCGCTCGTCTTCACCGATCAGCTTGAGGTACCAGGCCCATTCCTGGAAAGTGTACTTGCGCGGCGGTGTATGGCGCAAGTGCTCGGTGACACGAGCAATCTCCTCTATCAGCACGCAGTGGTACTCGGCCCGCGTGGGCGGTAGCTCTTGTGGGAGATTCGAGCGAGGCACAGATATAGTAGATATGGAACCAAGAGGATAGCCCATCACTTTATTGGAACCTGTTGCTCCTGTGCCTCTTGCCTGACGTCCGCGCAGAGAACCCAGTTGGCCCGCACTGTGAGACCTGTATGGAGCGTGTCCTCCAGCTATCGCCCATGTCTGGTTGCTGTTTAGCGTCGTGCTTGAATGCGTCCTTTGCGGAAGCGATGGATCGCGGCCCGTTTTCGGCTCCTGAGAAGCGTCCTCAGGCGGTCCTTGCTTTTCGTTGAAGCCTGCTGCGTCTGCAGTCTCTTTGTCTATGCTGTTGTCATTTCTGGCATTCTCATTGCCGCCGCCGCCGCTTCCTTCTGCTGCTTCGGTATCGTCGGAACCCTCGTCAGTCTTTGCTTCACGTTCCGTTTCGTCGACAATTTCTTCTGCCTCCTCTTCATCGGCCTCTTCCTGTTCCACTTCTGACTCTGCTCGCTCATCTTCTGTCGGCTGAGCCGCGCCTAGCAAGCCTGGAGGCATATCTTCAATATCCACATCCTCAAATATAGCACCGCAAGTCAGTGCGCGTACGAGTTCCTTGAAATCCCGCTTCAGACCGCGCTCGCCGGGCAGAATGGTAATTCGACCAATGGCATCCGTGGCATCGCTCACACCCTTTACGATGGTGTCGCCGGCGTTTGAGATGAGGACTGTCATGGTTGGGAGGGCCAGCAAGGACCAGAAGACAAAGAAAGACTTGCCGGCATTGGACTTGGGCACCATGTCACCGTAGCCCATGGTGGTCAGACTCACAAAAGCCAGGTAAAAGCCGTCAAAGTAGTTCCATCCTTGGTACGGGTGTTCGCAAGACTGGAAAACCCAGGCGCCGACGAGCCAAAGAACAATCCAAGTGCCGCCCGAGGTAGCCATGGCAAGCCAGCGGCGTTTGCGGGCGGCGTTTTGTTGAATCTTGCGCATAATGTTGAATTCTTCTTCGCGCCGCTCGTACTCGGTAAGGCCAGCCATATTCCGCGGACTGCTGTAAGTAGAGTGGTGCTCGTCTGCGTTGCCGTCGTCGTGAATCGGCTGCAAGATGCCATCGTCACCCCCTTTGGCCATGCGCATCAGAAACTTGCGACGGTTTTTTTCCGTCATACGTGCGTCGAGGCGGCGCTTGCCACGTTCAAGTGCGAGGCTGCGGATGGAGCCGATGACCAAACCCAGGCTAATGATGCCAATAAATGCATACGGAAAGAGGAGGGCGCGGCCAGCCGTAGTTTGGGCGGCAAAGTCGCCGAAACCGACGGTAAATAGAGTGACGTCGGCCCAATAGACGGCATCCAGAAACGCCCAGCCTTCCAAGCGTGAGAAGATCAAGGCTCCAATGAGCAGATACATGAGGAACATGATTGTCTGCAGCATCAAGGTCCGTTGGCTGTTTGAGAGCTGAAAGTCCTTGGCATAGTGGCCCGACCAGGCGCCAAAGAAGGTGACGACCATTAGCGAAGCGACAACCATGTAGAGGACAGCGGAGTAGATTCCGTAATAGAACGCCTGGGACCACACAAGATGCTTTTCTGGGTCGATCCCATCCTGAAGGGGTCCACATGCGGTGGCAGTCAAGGCAATCAGTGAGAGTGAAGAGAAGAACCTTTGAAGAAAGTTAGATAAAGAGGCAAAAGAAAGCACACAGAGAAAGCGCGTAGCGTATGTGAATTGAGGAACGAAGCTTACCATCCAACCATTGTGATAGGCTGGGCAATAGAAAAGCGGATGCGGCGGGCCATATTCAGAAGCAGAAAAAGGTTGGCGACGAGAGCAATAACGAGCTGGACCGCGTTGATAGTGGTCAGCCTAGTTGGTCAGCATCGCATCGAGAACAGAGAGGCAGGGAAGCAGCACACATACCAGACGGGATCGTCTATAAAGACGGCATCATCGATGGTCAGCCCCGGCAGGATCTCCTGCCTCCATGGGCGGACAAGGGCGCAGATACTGAAAGCGGAGGCAACAGGGCCGAGCGTGCCGGCGGCCATTGGAAATGCCGAGGCGGCAAACCACCAGCGACTTGGCAGCATGTTGTAATCTTCATTTTTGGTCGGCTTAGCACCAACAGCCGTGCTGGCACGACGGCTCACAGTGTAATCCAGCGGTGGTAAGGCACTGCGATGACTGTCGAGGCTGCGGAAGCTACGAGGTCGGTGGCGGCTGACAAGTCTATCGAGGGTGTTGAGGTGGCTGCCGTCATCGCGGTCCGTGCTGTTTGGGGAAGCCATGCTGTTGTGGCGTGAAGGCGACTGAGGCTGGCCGACCTTGTCGATCTGGGACACATATGCGGCCACATTCTCTCCCGCCGAGTCATCCATGCCGAAAGAGGAAGAGAGGGGAGGGGATGATGTGTTGGGAGGTTGTTTGGGCACCTGAGGACCCGAGGAACCGAGGGAGTGTGTCTCTCCTCGAAGACACCAGTTGTTCAAGGCGAGGGATAGATGTTGAAGAAGAGGTAGAGCAGGATCAAGAGCGCACGAGATGGTCTCATCGATGTTTGATCCATCATCTGCTCAGAAGTGCCAGTCACGGCGCCTGCATTATCACTAAAGCGTACTTGCGGCGTTTGTGGTATCTCAGCATGTCCTCGCAGCTTTCCGTGAGCTACCCTCCCTCCTGTGTCTATGTCCCTCCTTCGGGAGGTCTTATCTTCTTTATGCGTCTTTTTTGTCCTAGCCGTAGTTTGTGGCTGCGAAATACTCCCAAGCTCATGCAACACGTGAGACGTGAGGGATGAGAAGATGTGCAGATAGTCTGGGGACGCCGGACGCACCACAAATCAAGCAATTGCTAAGAAAAAAAACGGCTCAAAAAATTAGATAAACTCCAAAAAAAGTAGGGGAGCACAATAGAAATAAGACGGGGTTCAACGGCAAGACAAGAAAGGAGGGAATAAAGAATTAGAGATTAGAGAGAGACCCTTCTAGCAAGACACACTCAAAAGAAAACCATCAGGGAAGAAGAGGATGCGGATGCAAATAAGTCCACAGAGTATCTGCAGACCCACTAATGTTTCTTGGCAGTAGTGCGAGTGACTTTTGGAGCGATGACGTGAAAGAGCAGCCATTAGCGGCTTCTCTTTTTAGATCGTCTGGATCTCGATAAATTATGGTCCCTTCGTGCAGAACAAATATGCGCAAACACCACGCCCGTGCTAATATGCAGACGGAATAGTACGAGCACGAGTAATGAGTATTTCTCTCAAGCTCTTAGCAAGCTGGTAGGTACTTTTACTTTTGAGGTGTTTTCCAATGCTTCCGTGCCAGCCGTCTTGCATTCCCCGCAAACTCGGCTGCTGTCCAATTGTGGGCTGACGATTGGGGCAAAGACAGTAATGGACAATACTTACTGTAGAGCCGCGCGGGCGTGTCTTCGCTGAATGCTACGGAAAATTCGTGCCGGTTGGGTCGGACCAAAGTACCCTGAGACCCTGGAGACCCTGACGACCCTGACGACCCGAGATACGGATTCTCAGATTACGGAGTACATATGTACAGGGTCTCTCCCTTTGGTCGTCAACGCAGGAATACAAGTGCTCGTACTGTACTCGTGCTAATAGATAGCAGACAGAGCAAATTAAAGCATTTTGAGCTCTTTTGGGAATAGAGAATAGTGGCAAAATCGCTCTTTTTCAGGGCATAAGAGGCTTAGGCTGTCTCGCTCTATAGCCTGTGAGTGGCTGGCTGCCAGTCCATGTTGAGTAACAACCAGCCACTATTGGTTGTCCACACAGAACTTTCTCGGCGCGCAGAAGTGCCGCCACGTGAAATTCGTATTGAAAGACACCCTCGACACCACAAACCGTTCCAACTGGGTGGCAGGCAGACTTGGCAGAGTTAATCCTCGTACGAGCACCGAGTGCAGGGAGCTTTTATCTTGCATCCTGTACGGAGTACACTAGCGACAACGGCAAAGCAAATCAGCTTCTCAGGTTCAAATCCGCTAACAGCAACGCACTAATCGAGAGCTCTTCAGAGCTGGGTTTCTGGGTCTTGGTTTCGGTTTGTGTTCTTTCATAATACTCGCGTCTCTCCCAGGAACTCGTTTCCTATACTAGTGCCCCGATTCGCTCTTGTTCCAGGTGCACCACTAGGTGGATAAGCCAAGCCTAGACGCGTTCCTCTTCAGCTGCGTGACAAGACTCAGACTAGCATTTAATGCCCGGATCTGTTCCATATCCGTGACCTTTATGGTGTGGCATAAGGGGAGCCAAGCTCTGGGCTAGCTGGAAGTAGGGGTAGCTGGGTGTAGAAGCTCAGTTCTGAGCGAAGCTCTTGGTCTATGAGGCTTGGAAACACGTCTTGCCTCGAAGAGCGGCCATGAGGTCACATACCCTAAGCATATGCGATGGCGTCGTACAGCACAGTTGGCGACCACGATCTCAGCCACGTCTAGAAGCTGTTCAACGTCTTATTGGGCTGGCTTGCACCGTGACCAAAGCATCACAGGCGTGGCCACCAAGAGCGCGTAGAGCGTCATCGCGAATATTCTTCAGAGCGTTTGCAAGCGCTACATCTCATGTGGAACATGTTTCCGTACAGTGTGCCTCGTCTGGCCATATCACCGTGAGGTGTGTTTTTGCTCCATATATATATTTTTCATGTACATTTCCTAAAATATTAACATGAGAGGAAATAAGTCTCTACAATGTTCTGGAGCACCCACCGACGACACCTGTCCTGCTCTACTTGCCACCTTTTCCGCGGCTTCAAGATGCTAGAGAGGAGTCGGCAGAAAGAGAGGAGGCCGCAAGAGTGTCTGCAGAAGAAGAACCAGTGACCAATTGGAAAGCTCCGCCCGAGTTTCTTCTCCGCCAGAACTATCCGGTCGTGGCCATTCACTACCGATGGTTTGCAGCAGCCAAGGGCCAGACGGACGCGAATGGTGATCCGGCTCCCTCGCGTCTGTGGCCGACGGCCCTCCACGACGTCTTGTTTGGCTACGACTGGATCAAGAAACATCTCGCCCCGCCGCTGTCTTGGTCTGTGCCGAATCGCTCGCCCGACGGCCGGCGCCATCACCAGCGAAGAGATCTGTATGTGTACGGATCACATCTAGGCGCCGGGCTCGCTACCGCCCTGGCTCTGACCGAGACTCATCCGACAGAGCGCGTGGCCATACGAGGCGTGGCTGCCTACAACGGCATCTACAACTGGACTGCGTTCGTTGGAACGACAGCGGACGGTGTTCCCGTGGCAGACGACACCGCGGCCGTGAACAATGCTACCCCCGGCACTTTTGCACTTCCGTCCCTGTTTCGGTCGCCAGGCGATTTATTTGATTCTTTCGCGAGCTCGAGCCTGCTTTTCCGCACGACAGGCCATCTTCTCCCGCCCCTAAGTTTCGAGAGAGACATCACCACGGGAACAGAGGAGGCAGGTGTGACAGAGATGGAAGAAATAAAGGAAAATCGTGATGAGCGCGAAGACGATCCTGCCAGCGAAGCACCTGGGAAGACGGTCACAACGGAGACGTTGGGCACAACGCGCAAAGCCTACCTTGGGTTTCCGCCGTTGCGATCAACTCTGGTAATTCCCCCGGCGCTTTTGCTGCACGAGCCCGCGCCACCGCCGTTGCCATCTGACGAGCCAAAGAAGGCACGCAAATCGAGAGTGGTGGAGGGTGGAATGAGCAAACGGCCTCGAAAGATCCCCGAGGCAACAAATGCCAACAACTCCTACGCGACACAGGCAGAAGAACTCGCCAGCCTGATGCGGCGCAGCGTCGACAAGGTCGAGATGAAGAGACGGCGCGCGCACCAGTCTCTCCACGAAGAATACCTCTACTCTCTCCAGAGACAAGAACACGACGTGGAAATACGCAGCACAGAGGCAGAGCAGAGAGTACGGGTCTTCGAAGTCGGCAAGGCGCGGAACGACGAAGACCCATTCGAGCTTAATGCGGTTGGCCAGCGAGAACTGCTCGACTGGCTCGATGAGCAGATGGGACGCTGACGTAGCTTGCAAGGTGGGCAATGAGAAATGATTCAACGAGTCATTAAGGAATGTAATTACATGCACAAACTATGTACATAGAGTGAGAGGAGGGGGGTACTCGGTGTGCAGCTCCACCGTCTCTTCAGTGTGTTAAATATTGGCTTTTCTCTACGCCGTTCCCAACTGCGGATGAAAGTTGCTAAAAAAAAAAAAGAAAAAAAAAAAAAAAGAAAAGAAAAGAAATCATATGCTGTATTAGTGGAAATATTATCGCAATCAAAGAGCATCGCTCACTGCAAAGTCGCAAATTTGAAATTATCAAAACCGCCCTATCTGTCATCGACCGCCTCTCTCTGGCGTCTTCTCTCGCTCCCCAGCGTGCGCCTAGCCCCGGGTCTGGCGCATGTCTGGGTATGGTACTGGCGGCGGGGGCAGATCGTCGTTGTCGTTGTACCCGCCCAGCGGCTGGTGCGTCTGGTCTTCGCGGGCCAGCTGCTGGCCAAGCTCGTCGGTTGGGCCGACGACGGGCTCGAGGGGCACCACGTAGTTTTTGCGGTTCTGGATGTTCTTGTTGCGCCAGACGCAGAACGCGGCGATGGCAGCAGCAAGCGCCGCCACGCCGACGCCGACGCCGACGCCGATGCCGATGTTGCGGTTGCGCCTGCTGGTGGCGGCCGCGACCGCGTTGGCGCTGGCGCTGGCAGCGGCGGCAGCGCTGGAAGAGGCAGCAGCAGCGGACTCGGAGGCGGCAGCAGCAGACGACTCGGAGGCGGCGGCGGAGGCGGCGCTGCCGCTGGCACCCGGCGTCGCGGTGGCGGTGCCGGTCGTCTTGGGTCCCTTGGCCGTGCCCGTCGTCTTGGTCGTCGTGGGCGACGTGGGCGTCGGCAGCGGCGACGTCGAGTAGGACACGGTAGTGCCCGTAAAGGAGGTGGACTCGCCGATAATGGTCTGGGCCTTGCCGGCGTTGACGACAAAGTTGCCGCCGCCCGCGGTGCAGTTGCAGGCGCCCACGTTGTAGTCGCCCAGGCAGCAGAAGCGGTCGTTGCCGCAGGCGACCATCTGGCCGTCCGTGTCGTCGCCGGCGCCCGTTACGCAGAAGTCGCCACAGATCTGGTTGTTCCACTCGGGGTTCGTGCACATGGCGCGGCTGACGGCGCCGACCGTCAGGTTGGGGAAGGCCGCCGACTCGCCCGTCACTACGCACAGCGAGTTGCTGAAGCAGGTGTAGCCCTGCGCACAGCAGTTGGTGATGTAGGCTGTGGAGTCGCACGGGTAGTAGCCCGGCACGACGACGCCGCTCGGGTCATAGCAGGGGGCGCTGGCGCTGGCCTGGGCCGGGCGGGTGTAGAGGAGCGGTAGCAGTAGGAAGGTGAGCAGGCACGCGGCCCCTCGTTTCCGGAATGACACACCAGACATTATGTGTTTTTTAATTTCTTTCTTTCTTCTGTGTTTGTTCTCAATGCACGTTGATTTCTGTTTCTTTTCTCCTCTCCTTTTTTTTTCTGGCATTAATGGTGTTGTATAATATATAGAGTATTTATTAGTGAGGAGCTTCTAAAGTCACTCGAATAAGAAAATTATCGTGATGTTTGATTTCTATTATTTCCTGAAGCGCGGCCAAAAAAGAGGGCCAGGGGGCATAGTTATAGAAAAGAGAGGAGATTCAAAAGATGCAGGGAAGCAAGAGACACGAAGGAAGGAAAGGATGGCAGAGAAAAGGAAAAAGGAGAAGCGAGGGCAAGCAGACTTACGAGGCTGAGCCGCATATACGTCGAGGAACCCACCAGCACCAAAATCAATCAATATTGCAGTCAAAGCTGAATCTAACCGTTTGCGATCCCCTTGTAATCTAGGCACTGAAGAAAAGGTAGCACTATGGTGTCCTCTCGTGCAAAAGAACTCATTTCGCACGAGGGCCTGGCCGTCCATTCATGGCCAGACTTCTGGCAGCCACCAAGCGCATTCCCCCAGCGGATGTGGATATTGCAGGCAGAGCCGCATGCTGGAGCCACACCAGCGCTGGTCAAGTGGTTAGGCTCCCTGCCTCTGCCTCTGCAGTGGGCGTCTGCACCCAGAGCTCTGTTTGCCTAGCGGCTGAGAGTAATTTTGGGTGTCTACGGCATGCGCCTATTCATGCTTGAGGACGCGCCTGCGATCATCCTGCTTGTTTCGTCAGCGTGCATATGCTGTTTGAAGTGTCCTCTGCATAGTACGCAGAACGCCGTGCTAGACTTGCACCCTTTCCTATACGAAGGAGGATGGATGGGCAGACTGCAGAGAGAGCAGAAGCGGTGGGGAAAAAAAAGAAAATCAAAACGGGTGAGAGGACAGGAAAAAGAAGGACCAAGACAATATTGCAGAGCACAGCAAAAGTGGCGTTCTGATTAGCTCTCTTCTTCTCGTCGTGTGGTTGGGCAACCCGAGCCGGGGTCAGAATCGGATGGGCCATACGCATTGGGAAAGGATGTGACAATAAAAGAGACGAACAAACAGCCACGCCCAGCATGAAATACGGGGCCAAATAACGAGGCTGGGCCCGCTGGCGAATTGCATTCTCTTGCAGGACGTTGGGCAGTCCTAGGAAAACAAGAAACAAGAAAGGAGGATCACAGTAAGGCCCCGGCTCCGCGGTGGTGTTTCAGTAAACGGTTTTCTTTTTTAGAAGACGGCCATTTACGGTGTTCGACACAGGGAATATAAAGCATGACGAGAAAATGTATGTATTTTCAGAAGAGCTGAGAGGGCTGATCACAAGTCCTCGGGTAGCCCAATTCAGACAGGTCCAGATTCCGCCAAGAAAGAAAAAAAATGCCAAGGAAGGGCTCTGAGAGGGGAGGAGAAAGACTTTGCCGATCCTGGAAACCTTAAAGAGAAAAAAGATAACGGAAAAAGAGGCGAACGCAAGATTTGCTCTGGGTGAGGCAGAATGTTAGCGTCTTGAAGTCTATTCTTTTTGCCTCTCTGCCGGTTGTCTTTGTCTTTTGCTTTCCTTGCGGCTGCGCCACACTGGCGCTCGAGTCACTAAGACGGCAGACCTAGAAATTGGGGGACGAGATAGAGAGAGGCTGTTGTAACTTGGATTTGTGAAAGTGTTGCATGGTGCCAATGCAACCGCACACACGCGTGCTAAAAAAAAACCATAAAGAGCAAAAAGGCGCTCCCAATTATGCCTAGGCGGCTGTCTCAGCTCCAGGATTGGGTCTGGCACATTTGCCTACGATTCTGCCTTTTCTCTACTTTGCTGTGTAATATCAGGTTCGCATACATTCTCCAGCTCTCTTTTGTCGATGACGTGCCCGACGATCTCATGCTGTAGTCCCTCGATTTTCATCATCGCACTTGAACAGGACCGAGCGCCGAAGATAGGGCGGCAATTACAAAGATCAATGATTCGATCGAGCTGGCTGGCGAAGGAGCTGCATGAAGCCCCGATGGACTAGTAGCAATGGGGCGAGCAGCCTCAAAAAAAGTGCAGGCCTTATTGCAGAAAAGACAGCCATTGCAGCAAATAAGGCTCTTGAATCGTAGATGAATCTGATTGTGATTGATCATAGAGGCCTCCTTTGAAGCGATTTTATCTGTGATAAATGTTTTCCTCAAGTGTCTAATAAATAGATTTGGTGATATAAGGTTGCACGTCACGTGCTGTAAATTTGGTTACAAGTCTCTTTTTTTACAGAGTGGAATAATACATGGGTATGGTAAAACGAGGTCCAATCAAAGACAAAAAATTCGAACAAATATCCCACAGTCTCGCGTTGCTGTACGCGGAGAGAGAACCAAAACTGAGCTAGTTCCTCTCGTTCATTCTTCTGCTGCCTTCTTATCCTACAGTACCGCAGACGCCACCGTCTGCGCCCCCATCCCCATGTCCCACATGTAGCACACGACTTCCACCAGCGCGCGCTCGATCATCCAGCGCGCCGCCTCCAGCAGCCCGCCAAACACGAGCAGCATCGTCACCGTCAGGCCTAAGAGGCCCGGCGTCGTCCGGGCCATGATCGCCGCCGCGAGCGAGGTGCGCTGCAGCACCACGCCTCTGCCTGTGCATATGTCGCCGCCCATGGCTAGTCAATATGCAGTCCCGACGCTGACAGCGGCAGCAGTGGTCGCCGCGGCGGCAGACGTGGTCGGCGTCACCAGCAGACGGCGGTTCTTCTTGATGAGCTGGTTGAGCGCCCGCTCAAACTTCTCCACGTCCCGGCGGGCCTGAGCTAGCGACGACTCGGCGTCCTCCACGCTCATCGCACGCACCGAGTTCTCCAGGTCATCATCGTCGCTGTCGATCTGGTGGTCGTGGTGATGATGATGATGGTGGTGATGATGATGGTGGTGATGGTGATGATCGTGATCGTGGTCATGGTCGTGATCGTGATCATGATCGTGGTCGTGGCCGTAGTGGTCATGATGGTGATGGTAGTCATCGTCATCGTCATCGTGGTCGGCATCGTAGTCAGCGTCCAGCGTCGGACCGCCGTCTCGGCGGCTGAGAGAGCCGTAGCCGCCGTTGCGCATCTCCGGCGTGTGGTAGATCCAAGGCGCCACCGTAGACGTGCCGATGGCCTGCGGCATACCCGTATCTGCGAGCATCGACTGCCACGACGCTGACTCGCTCTGGGGCAACAGGTTGAGCCGCGGTAGCACGTACTGGTTGATCCAGTAGACGGCCTCCTCGCGCTGGATCTTGGTCACCGGGTCGACCTGCTGCGTGCCTGGGCTTGGCGGGAAATAGCCGGGCATGCCGCAGGGCACGGCGCGCTTGCTGATCAGCGCAAAGCCACCCGTCGTCTCGTAGCGCGGGTGCAGGTACCCAAGCGGCGACGCGGCTGCCTCCGACACCTTCGTCTGCAGTGCCAAGAACCGCTCCTCCTCCGCCTCCGTCAGGTTGCGCAGGCAGTCGCCGTTAGGCGTCACCAGCAGCCGCACGCCATCGATCACCTTGCGCACCACTTTGCCCGCCAGGAGATCCACGCGGTCATCCTCAGTAAAGATAACCTCGGGCGGCAGCAGAGCGTCGCCCACGATGGCTTTCTCCCGCACCTCGGCCCGGTGTGCAAGCCCAATGTATGGCTGTAAGAGTGGGACATCCTCCACGCGACCCAGAACGCCGCTACCGACCATCTCCTGGGCCACCTCGTAGATTGTCGGTCCTGCCCCCGCCAGTGTGGCAGAAGTAGCAGCTGCAGCAGAAATAGCGCTGGCTGTCGTCTTCTCACTGACCCTGCCAGACAAGGACGCTGTCCCCGCGACCTCTGCAGCCTCCTTGAGCACTCTCTGCAGCTCCTCTTCCTCTTTATCTGCGGCAGATTTCTGGACCACAGTGACATTGGAAGCGGCAGAGGGAGCGGCGCTGGCGGCGCTCTTGGCTGATCCCTTAGCCTTTTCGGTTGACTTATCTTCCGCTGCAGCTTTGGCCTTGTCCTTGCTCTCTTCCTTCTTCTTGCTAGCAGCTGTCGCAGCGGCAGCAGACGATGCCTTGGACGCCTGTTCCTGCTCTCGTGCTTGCTGCTGTTGCTGCTGTTGCTGCTCATTTTGCTTCTTCCGGTCCTTGGCCGAAGACGAGGACGACGATGCTGCCGCCACAACCGGCGCTTCTGGCCCAGATGGTACGGGCGTCGACTCTCGGCTCTCGGCCGGCGTCACCGCCGAGCTCGTAGGGGCGGTGTTGCTAGACAACGGCTTCTCCTTCTTCTGCTTCTTCTTGCGGCCGAGAATCGGTGCAATCTCCTCTTCTTCTTGCTGCTCCGGCACTGCCTGGCTGGCAATGATCGTCGCCGCCTCTTTCTTGGATGCCTGCTTGCGCTGCTTGCGTTGCTGGCTCTTAGTTGTCGCACGCACATTGGCCGAGCCGATGCGCGACGGAGGAGGCGAACCTGCTCGCGAGGCTGAAATGGACGTCGAAACAACGGAGGCGTTGTCTGAGATGATCTCGCTTGCAGGCGTGCCTGGGCGGTTTGTCACTAGCGCTACCGGCTTGTTAGGCGCCTTCGCTGCCGCTGCCGCTTCTGCCGCGGTCACAGCAGCCACGCTCAGGACGGGTGCCGTCTCCGTCTTTGGCGTCTGCACAACGCGCAGTGTCTTTGGCGCCGACCGGATCACTGGCGACCATGCCCCCGGCGTCGCTACGGCACCGAAGCCAGTGGCAGCAGATGATGTGGGGAGCGAGGGGAACGCCGACGATAGGTCAGCAGAGAGCTTCTCGCCAGCCGGGCTCCCTGTTAAAGACCTAGGCTGAGCAGCCTTGGTAGCAGCAGTAATGTTAAGGACAGCAGGCACCGGTCTCTTGTCTGATTTCTTCGACTCGGCAGTGGGAGTTGCAGATCGGGAGAGAGTGGCTGTCGACGCCGTTGTTGTAGCAGCAGACGCCACTTCAACTGCAGCTATTTTCTTGGCTACCGGAGTCGAGGGCTTCGAGACAGATAAAGCCTTCGGCGGCGGCGCGGTGGACGAAGATGCGGCTGCCGCTTTGGGAGCGGCAGCGTCGAGCGACGGGAAGTCCTCGTCCTGCAACACCTTCTTCTTTCCAGACTTGGCAGGAGTAACGGGCACCGGAGCCTCCTTGCTCGGCGACGCACTCTCCGTCTTAGCGTTCTTCTTGGCCTCGGCACCGCTGCCGCTAGCAACACGGCCACCCTTCTTCGCTGGCTGCTCAGGAGCATGAAGGCCCAATGATGGATCTGTCGGAATTGCCGGAAGAACCGGCTGTACCGGCACAGCCGGCACAACCGGTACCAGCGGCCGAGGAGGCGCCTGACTAGCAGACGGCGGCGCAGGCACTGGTGTCATTGAGGGACCAAACCCAGGAGGTGGCGTAGGATGCGGCTGAACATGACCAAAACCAGGAGGGAATGAGGGAGTGCCAGATCGAAGTGGTGAGTCGATGCCGTACGGGAACGAAGGCACACTTGGCTCGTCGGCGACGAGCGCATCTACGGTCGAGATAGCTTCATCCAAAGCCGTTAAATCATCGTCTAGAAAACCAGTCAGTTCCTGCCTCAGCGAAACAAATATATCAAAAAGAGTACCGGTCACAGATAACAGGCGATAGAGACGTCAATAGCGGGAGGCGTACGGGGTACACCGAGAGACAAAAAGATCCGACAGAGAGAGAGACAGCGCACCAGCTACTAGGAACAAGCAGCACCCAACAACAACACCAACCTCAACGGAGAAGGATCAAGGGATATGCGGCAGAGGGGTGACTAGTTATATACAAGATGTCGACGGGAGGGTCAAGACATTTTAACGCTGGCGCAGCCATCATCTCTTCCTTGGCGCGCCCACCGTGCAGATGCGCGATGGTTCGGTTACAGATGGCACAAGATTTGCGGGTATAATAAATCTTTTTTGTTTTTATTGTGACCACGGAACAGCGCCATGTCCGGCCCCATCCCCGTGAATGGCAAAGATGGCACAGAAGATAAAAAGAAAACGAAACTGGGCCAATAGTTAACATACATTGTAAAAACCCTCGAAAGGAAGACGATGATGGCTTGCCTGGCGTGACGGGACCTCCGGTGACGAGAGAAGCGCATATAACCCAAGCTGTCGATGAGATAGGAAATGGGAAAGTTTACTTGTCGAGGGAGAAGAGAATGAGCATCTCTGTGCCGATGCAGCGTTGAAGAGTAAAAGAAAAGCGACATCGTCGTCTGTCCTTTCGAGGGTATCTTTTTGTGACCTGACATTCCACATGCAGTCGATTCCCCAATGCAAAAAAAAAAAAAAGACAAAGATTCCGGCTATCAACTTATGTGATGCTCGCTCAACAAATGCCAATCCTCATGAGAGGTGCCGGCCCTGTCATAAAACGTAGTGACAACGCATCCGGCGAATCCTCGAAAAATTGCCAAACCCGAAACGCCATCTGGAAATACAAAATAGAAGTGCCAAAGGGTAATGAAAAAGAGGCATCGAAAAAACATAAACAGTTGGAATCAAACAGACGAAGTGGTATGGAAGAAAGCAAAAGCGTGTTCTGAACGCCAGGAGAAGGAAGGGGATCGGGACGGTTGAAGAAGGGAAGGAGGGAAAGGGGATGGGATGGGTCAGGAGGCAAAGAAGGGACATCATCGTCACCTCCGTCTCTCTCAGTGAAAGCTGTCTCTCTCTCTTCTCTCGAATCTCTCACCGGCTCTCTCTCCCCTCGCCCGGCCTCCTCACCGGGACGCTCCACTCTGCTGCATCATCTTCTTCACCACCGCGGGTAGCCAGCACTGTACATCATGCCGGGGTTGTACCCACCTTGGGCCTGACCCCCGAACAGTCCCTGGCCGACTCCGGCGTTGCTCTGCTGGTGAGGCAGTCTTGCCTGCAGGATACTCGGGTCTGCAAGATCCACTAAGCCACTCCCCCCAGAGGAGGAAGTGTTAGCATGTCTGTGCTTCTTCCCCTTCTTCTTCTGCTTGGACCCGATGTCTTGGAACGCTCCAGGCGGAGTACCATAAAGCGACGCCGAGAAGCCGGGAGCAGGAACGGGGGTAGAGGAGCCGGACGAGGATGGATACTGGCTAAGGAAAGAGGGGAACATGTACTCACGCTTGCCTGCGTCGTGCGCCTGGCTACCGGCGCCGCCTCTGCCTCGAATGATATCCTGAAGCAGCTGGCTTGTATCCTTGGGTGCCCCGCCGAAGCCGGAATTGGCGAAGCCGTGGCCGAACATGGCCGGTGGCGTTCCGGTCGACTTGAGCCCTGGAGGAGGGCCGGGCATGGAAGTAGCATAATAGGGCGTGTTCTGCTGGGAGTGCAGAGAGGGCGGCATCATGGACGACTGCTGCGACATGAGGCGCGGGTTCGTTGCGAGCTTGATGGTCGCCGCAGCGGCGCCTGCGTTCTCGTTGGCGAAGCCGTAGCGGGAAGGCTGGCGATTGTGCGCCTGCCCCTGGAACAGGCTAGACTGGGACGAGCCGACGCCGGGTGGAGCATGGTCCACAAAGGCACTCGGCGTGCGCGAATACAGTGTCTGCTGTGGAGTGAGGGAGCGGTTTCCAATCGTGCCGGGGTTGGCTCCGTTTGGCAGGTAGCTCGCTCCGAACGAGTTAAAGAGACTGTCCGTGTTCGCCCGCTGAATGGGTGGAGGCGGTCCGCCGCGCCGTTGGTCAAAAGTGTGTCCGCTCCGGCTGTGCTCGCGGTCTTCCGGTTCGCCGCCCAGCGCCAAGCTTCCGCTGCTCTCCGGCTCGCCCTCGGACGGCTCTCTCGCTTCGGTCTGCTGCTCATCCTGTTCCGCATCCAGGCGGCTCTCGTCGTCCCTCAGAGTACGGCGCTTCTCACCGCCACGAGGGTCAAACAGCGGGGGGTAAGCGTCCAGCGACAGCCCGTCTGTCAGAAACGTGGATGGAAGCGTGCACTTCTCCATTGCCTGAAGAAGGCTCGCGAAAACGATGGCAAGTGGGTCCTTCTCCTTCTCCGCTCTCAATGCTGCCGCAGCAGCAGAACTAGAGGAAGAAGTCGAGCCGGCCGTAGAAGCGTTGTCGGCAGGAGCCTTGCCCTTTGCGCGGGAAGTGGTTGGTACAGCCTCTTCCTGTGTTGGAGACGACTCAGCAGTCTCGGCGACAGACTCGGCGGTGACAGGCAGCGACATAGAAATGGCGGGACTAGGAGCAGCGCCGCTTGTTGCATGACTTCCACGTCGGCTGCGTACCTGCGGATTCCTTGCCCAGTTTGCGGACAGCGGCAGGGCGGACCCGTCGCCATTTTCCGACTCGTCTTTGCTGGAGGATCGCACCATGGGCTGCGATGCAGCTGCCGGGGCAGGGGGAGGGGCAGGGACGGGATGGCTCTGCTGTCGAGAAGCGGATCTCGACGAGGATCCAGCATTCAAAGGTCGTTGAGTGTTGATACTGTTCATCGACGACAGGTCTTGGCGCGTATAGCTGTCTTCCTCATCACCTAGCTCGTGAAGAAACATGCACTGGCGATTTGTACATTGCTCGTGTCGCAGCCAGGCAGAGCAGTATTTAGTTGTGCCGAGCTGAGCCTTGAGCGTGCGGTCGCCGTTCACTGAGCCGTTCACGGCCTGAATACAGCGCTGTGCCTCTTCCTTCTTTTCAAAGGTAACGTAGATGCCGAGAGAGGGCGATCCATCGGGACTCTTCCGATTGCTAATCGAAATCTTCTGGATGTTGCCGTACTGGCCGAAGAATTCCTGTTTTCGCAGCGTTTTCAGAAGCTCGTCCTCGCGCACCGTCGGGTTGAGACCGGTCACATAAACCAGATTTTTCTGAACGACGCGCACACCGACAAGATTCTTTCGGTTCTCCTTTTCGGCTTCGCGTTTCTGCGCCTCTTTTTGGCGCTGCTCGGCCGCTCGCTTCTTCTGGTTCTTTTGAATGTTGGACCGAAATTCGGCGATCCTAATAATACAATGTCAGCTGCCTTGTGCTTCCAATGAGGGAAGGGGGGGGGGGGGGATGTCCTAAGAGTGGGACATCGATAGAGGGAGGCAAAAAAGAAAATATGACACATACTCTTCTTGCGTGACAACCTTCCATTGTATGGATTTTTCATCGTATGGTCGTCGACACGCAGGACACAGACCGTTCATGTTCTGCTTGATGTTGTTGAAGCAGAACTGACAGATCTGGTAGCCGCATGGACATGGTCGAAAGTTGCGGTCGGACAGGTCAAACTCTTCGACGCAGAGGGGACTGCGGGCGGTCAGATGTCAGTTTTTTTTTTCCTTCTTCTTAATTCGACGACAAAGGAGTCGAGGCGCGTACGCAGCCTGTCTATAATTCAGAAAGAAGAACGCAGACGCAATACATAAACATACCATGTGTCATCCTCCTCGTCAATGAAGGTATCTTGTGGTGCCATCTTTGCGAAGATGAATGTGAAGCGCGTCTAGCCGGGGAGTAGAAGACGCGGTAACGCCACAGTATCGGAAAACCAACACAGGGAGACTCAAGATCCAAGAGGCGTAGGCCGATCGGACAGTTCGAGGCGCGGGTGTTGAACGGAAGCCGAGATCGCAGGACGAAGTCGGATGCGAAAAGGCAAGACGTGAAACAGCTTGCGAGAGGAGAGATATGGTCGAACACAAGAAAACCCGATCTCGAGAATTAGGGGACGAGTAATTGGACTCTATCGATGCTTACAAGAAACAAATATGTATAAGAAATAAGAAAAAATATCCTTTGATAACGCCCTGATGCGAAAAAGCAAATGCGATATATAGCGAGGAGTTATTAGAAGATGGATTTGACGATATTTGTGAAAAGTGAGGAAGAAAAAGGGAAAGGAAAAGAATATGAAGAAAAGTTTTGACCTGAAAATTAGATGGAGAAACTGGGAGAAAATTAGGGAATTAGACTAGCGGCAAGGATTTTGGGGGGGAGAGGAAGGAGCGAAGGAGAGCAAGCGAGGCAAGAAAAGTGCGTATTACTCGAGAAATGGCAGTCTGTAATCAGTATATTACGGGTAACTGCGACGGGGGGCAAATTTGACGGGAGAAGGAGTGGAGAGCGTGAAAAGAACAGGAAGGCGCCTAAGACGCCTAATGACGCCAAAAGACGCCAAAGCTGCCCAAGACACTTTACAGTAAGATTTACGAGTACGAGTATGTACGAGTAATTGTATTAACTACCCTGTACAGAGTCATTACAGAGAGACATAGACCCCTTGAAACCCTAGAGACCCTAGAGACCCTAGAAGCCTTAGAGGCCTTAGAGGACCTGACAGCGCTGCCGCCACTGGACTGCACTTACGAGAAGCGTACTAAAGCGACCGCTAAGCTGTAGAGTAATACGGCGGACGGCGTAACAGGAACCTTCTACAGAGAAGCGCCGCTATTGAAGCTAGCTGTCTGAAAAGTTTGGCTAGTCTGGCTCTGGACTAGCGTGATGTCGTTAGCGGCACGTGGCCAGACACGGTTGGGAGACAGTGCAGCAGAAAAAAGAGGTGAACGAAGCCCGACGTGCGCTGAACGCGTTGTTGCCAAGCCCTCTGTACACTGTTTCCCGCTTTTGGGAGGTGTGGCACCCAGCAGCCATTGAAAGCACCACTAGGAGAGAGGGACCAGTGGCGGTAATTGGCAGCTGTGCGTGAAGGAATCAACTGTTTGCAAGTCGTAGGCTTGGAGAGGGTGTGCACCCGACGAACCGCTTCCCCCGCAAGCAGTTGCACAGCCTGAAGTTCTCGCCAAGGAGGAGGGGAGGAGGGAGAGATGCTGACGACTCCGGTTCAATCATGAAAGCTGTGTTGCTCGAGTGTGCAGGTGCAAAAATTCACAAATGAACAAGCGGCATGTAATGGAATACTTTGATGCCGCCGAGGAGCTCTGAGAGCTTGTAAGTCTAGATACCTAGGTACTGTACTGTATGAGAGTGTAATAACCATCATCATACAGTGTGCGAAACACCATGTGACTTTTTATTATATAATACAATAGTACAGTGCACGGCCAGCAGAAAGCCAAACTGGCCCGGAAAGGCAAATACGTTCATCCGCGCTTCCGGGTCACCGTCAGCCAATCACCATTGAGCAAATTATCTCGCTCAAGCAAAATCGACCAAGCACCACAAGTCTCCCGGTCCCGTCCATCCCAGCCGGCCCTTCCACACCGGCAAGGCAGAACGCACGACGCCCAGGACATTGCATTGGTATTGCCCCAAGCAGACCTCAATTGCCCTCCCTCGTTCTTCCTCGCACCTCCTGAGACGCCAATTCCTCCCCCACGCGCACACAATGGCAAGCAGACTCAGCCGGAGCCGGGCGCTGGCCTCGGCTCTCCGGCCCACGAAGCTCTCTGTCTCTGCCCCGGCAGCGGCGTCCCCAGCAGCGCCGGTGGTCTCGACGGCAGCCGTACGGTGTCTGTCGACCAGCAGCCCGCGGATGCACGGCTATGCTGTCAGAATGCCTAAGGACGTGACCAACCCGCGGCAGGCCCCGCGCGACCGCATCGGCACGCTCGAGGCGCCGCTGGTCAACCCGGCCGACAAGTATGCGGCGTCCGCCGACAACATGCACAAGTACGGCGCGTGGCTGATGGCCTCGCTGCCCAAGTACGTGCAGCAGTTCTCCGTCTGGAAGGACGAGTTGACCATCTACATCAGCCCGTCCGGCGTCATCCCCGTCTTCACCTTCTTGAAATGTACGTCCTGTGGTTCCGAGGTCCTGTGGCCCTTCTCCCTCTCTCCCTCTTTCTCATAGCTGACCACGTGCAAAACCAGACAACACCTCTGCCGAGTTCACGCAGGTCAGCGACATCACAGCCGTGGACTTCCCCACGCGTGACCAGCGCTTCGAGGTCGTCTACAACCTGCTGAGCGTGCGGCACAACTCACGAATCCGCGTCAAGACGTACGCCGACGAGGCCGCACCGGTGCCCAGCATCACCCCGCTCTTTGACGGCGCCAACTGGTACGAGCGCGAGGTCTACGACATGTTCGGCGTCTTCTTCGTCGGCCACCCGGACCTGCGCCGCATCATGACCGACTACGGCTTCGAGGGCCACCCGCTGCGCAAGGACTTCCCCCTGACCGGCTACACCGAGATCCGCTACGACGAGGAGAAGAAGCGCATCGTTACCGAGCCGCTCGAGCTGACCCAGGCCTTCCGCAACTTCGAAGGCGGCTCCAGCGCCTGGGAGCAGGTCGGCGCCGGCCTCGACAAGACCCCCGAGACCTTCAAGCTGCCCACGCCCAAGCCGGAGGAGAAGAAGGAGGAGCCCAAGAAGTGAGAACCCAACGAAAAAGAAAAATAAACATGAAAAGAAAGGGCCCATAAAAACGAAAGGAGAACAAGGGCTGCCTCGTGAAGACCAAGCAAACCAAGCATACTGTTTCATCAGGGGAAAAAAAGATATGCAAAACGAGAAGAGGAGACCAGGAGGTGTGCAGCATCGAAGTTGAGTCCCGATGCTTGGTTGCATTCATCACTGTGTATATGTACTTAGAACGATTGCAAGTACGGAGAAAGCGTAATCACACTGTATTTAAGTGACTGCCCAGAACCTGTAGTGCACTTTGCTGTCCTTGCGAATTATTATGTTCACTCCCTTACCTTCTCGAAGTAGATGATTTGCTCGCTGCCAGAGCTTCAGCAAGACACAGCGCTATCTCTCTTAAATCCAGTATTATGACGTTAACTTACGGCGGCCTGCAGTCTCCTTCAGCAGAGCTGGTGAATGGCCCACCGAAGACAACGCCGGCAACAAGCTCGGCTGCAGACTGTCTACTGATGCGCTTCATAAAACATTAAAAGTCCTACTTTTTTGCAAGTCGCCGCTCTTCGAGGGTCAGCAGAGCCAAGACAGAGATGGGAACTTGGCAGCAGCCTGGGCCTGCGAAGCCTTCCGGTCAGTGTTCGTAACACTGTATACGCACTGTAAGCTTGTACCCCTCCACAGGCTCCCTAGCTCCCCTAAGCTGTTGAGCATCGCCACCAGAGATATGCCATGAGAACGAGACAAGCTGTGTAGCTTGTTGCTTGCAAAAGCGAATACAAGGTCCAAACGAGGTTGCTGCTAGGAAGAAAGAGCTAGAGCACAAAGTCAACTGCGACTCTCCCTGGTTTCTTATAGCAGCCCAAGAATAGCTGTGCGAGGAGGGCCGCACGAGACACTTGGGGTGTCGGCCACACAGCGTCTGCCGGCAACAATGGCGCAGACCGAGCCGGTGCTGCCGCCTCCCGCGGGGACGCCTACGTCGGCTACCCCCGCATCCTCGATTACATTGCAGAACGCGTCAATAGCGGAGCCAGCAGCAGGTGGCGCATCTCCTTCTGCGGCGCCGGCGGCCGCCCCGTCCTCCACCTCGTCGTTTAAGTTCCCGCACTTTTACCACTTTCCCCCCATGTTCACCCTGCAGCCCAACCTGGCCACCCGCCGGGCCCAGCTGGACAAGTGGACCGCCTTAGTCCTAGCCTACTGCCGGCACTACCGCATCTTCAGGCTAGTTGTGGGCGCGCCGGGCGAGGTCACTCCCAGCAGCGCCGAGAGTGGAGGCGGCGTCGGCGGCAGCAGCGGGCCCGTGCGCGTAGACGGTGCAGCTGCCAAGGCCAGCGGTGGTGGTGACGACGACGACGACGCCCCGGGCAGCATCCCCTACTACGCGCCGGACCTCTTCCGCAACCGCAACATCGACCGCGCCATGCCGCCGGACGCGGTGCGCGCGGTGCTCGAGGACCTGCGCCGCCAGGGGCGCGCCGAGTGGGTGGACGAGAGCGCCGCTGCCGCCTCCGCCACCGCGGCGACCGCCGACCTCGCCTGCTACGTCTACTGGAAGACGCCCGAGGAGTGGGCGGCGGCCGTAGAGGCGTTTATCGACGACACGGCGCAGCGCGGCAGCGTGCTGACGTTGTACGAGCTGACGGCCGGCGACGGCACGCGCGGCACGGAGCTGCACGGGCTGGACCCGGTCGTGCTGCAGCGGGCGCTGGCGGTGCTGGTCAAGCGCGGCAAGGCGCAGGTCTTTGGGGCCGAGGAGTCGCTCGGCGTCAAGTTCTTCTAGGCAAACGAGGCTGCGCATGTGCTTGGACGAAAGAAAAACGTCCAGCACCTTGTCTTTTTGTATTTTCATTTGTGCACCCCCTCGATGCAGGTGCAGATACATGCAATAGAACCACAGGAGTGTTTTTAATTAGAAGCTGTCATAATACTTTGAGAGAACCCCTGCCTCTTTGCCAAGAAGATGCAATTGCGAATGTACAAGTGAAAAATGATCTAAAAAAAAAAAGGCCCAATCCAAAGCAATTCCTATGTACTATCTTTTCCCTTCTCCCGCTCCCTCTCCTCCCTTTCCCTTACGCAAAAAAGTTGACCGCCAGGTAGTGCTCCTCGAACAACACCTCCTGCCGCATGGCCACGTCTAGCAGCCAGTCGGGCGCCACCACGCGCGGCTCCATGTGGCCGTCGCGGGCCATCTGTTCGAAGCGTGGCCACAGCGCACGCTCGGCGGGGGTGGCGCTGGTCAGGAGGTAGACGGGCTCGGGGGGCCGGCCGCAGTCGGCTTCGGGCGGGGTGGGGCGGATGGTGACGCCGCTGTGGGCGCGGTAGGTCTTGAAGATAGCACCGTTGGCCTCGGCGATGGCGCGGTAGCTCTCAGCGCCGTTCTTGATGTCGGCCACGCAGTAAACGACGACGTTCCACAGCAGGCGGCCGCGGTGGGCGCGCGCGCGCGCCAGCGCCTTGGGCAGCGCCACGCCGAAGCGCGTCTCGCCCTCGCGGTCACGCAGCACGTAGTCGCGCGTCGGCAGCATCCGGCCCTTGTCCAGCACGTCCGTGATGAACTGGCTGTTCAGCACCTCGGGCCCCCGCGCCAGCGTCTTGAGGAACTTCATCGTTCGCACTAGGCATGGCGCCGCCAGCACGTCGCACGGCTGGTTGTCCTGCACAATCTGGATGCCTAAGCTGCGCAGTTTCCTCTAGTTTCTGTCAGCAGCTGTTCTATCTTGTGTAGCTTTGTGGAGAGAAAAGGAGGGAAAGGAAAGGGCTATGATGCTGCAGTTGTAGCAAAATCAAATCTTGTTCTTCTCTACTCACCCGATCCGTCTCTTCCTTGGTGCTGCTGTGCACCCAGCGCTGGTAGCCCGTCAGCACGACGCGCATCGTCACCGGCGGCAGGGACGGGCGGCTCTTCTTGGCGGGCCGCGCGGCCGTCTCGGACTGGTCGCCCGAGTCGTTGTTGTCGTCGTCATCGCCGCCTTCGCCACCTTCTTCGCCGTCCGCATCGAGCTCAGAGCTGTGCCGCTTCTTCCTGCGCCCCTCGCCGGCCGCCTGCTTCTGCTGCTTCTCCTTGTCGACCAGGTCGGCGGCGCGCTTGCCACCCCACGGCCCGCTGCCATCGCGGCTCGACCGCTTGCGCTCCTTCTCGTATAGCGCAATGTCCGGCGCCAGGCCGTGCAGCTTGGTCAGCGCCTTGTCCTTGGCGCTGCGGCTAGCGCTCGACACCGCCAGCGGCGTGCCGTCGTTCTCCTTGTCGGCCTGCCCCTGGGCCCCCCGGCGCGATGGCCGCGACGGCGTAGCCAGGGCGGTGGTAGCGGCAGCGGCGGCAGCGGGTCGTCGCGGTAGGGCCGCTACAGACGAGGGTGCCTGCTCCTCCTCCTCACTGCCGTCGCCACCGTTGTCAGGCTCGGCATCGCTGGGGTCGGATGCGGTCTCGGCGTCGTCGCCCTCGACCTCGACCTCGTCGTGAGTGCTCCCGTTGGGCGGTGGCACGTCCTCGAGCACGCGCGACGCGTCGCTGGCCGGTAGGCCGCCCCGCTTCCGCTTCGTCGACTGGGCGGCGGCGGCGGCAGCGGCGCCGTTGGCCTTGCTTCTCTTGCTGGTTGTCCTAGTGCGCGCGGCCTTGCTGCTGGCGGCATGATCCATGGTGCTGTCATCGAGGCCGTGGCTCTGGCTCTCGGCCTCGCCGTCCGCGCCGCCGGGGTAGTACAGGGCGTGCAGCCGCGCCTCATCAAAGAACGTCTGGCCGATGACCTCGCCTAGGTTCGTGCGCGCGGGGAAGGTGGTGTAGCGCGGATTGGTGACACTCTGCACCTCGCAGCGGGCGTAGCTCTCCTCGAGCCACAAGTGGTTCACCATGTGGATGTTCCAGTCGCGGGCGGCCTCGCACTTCTCGCTGTTGTCGCGCGCGGTGACCAGGTGCGTGTTGTCCATGCGCATCGTCTTGGTGAACTTGGCGCCGGCGGCCACGGCCAGGTTCTCCAAGTAGATGCGCGCCTCGCCGCCGTAGTTGGACAGCGTGATGACAAAGTCCTCAAAGCCCGGCACGCCCTGCCGCGGCACCGGGTAGTGCAGCAGTCGCCGCAGCGGCGAGCACCACTCGTTGTTCGTCACCAGGTGGAACAGCCACGCCAGGTTACCAATATCCTTGCCCGCCTGTGCAGCTCGAACGTACTGCGCACCGTCGCGGTAGTGGCAGATGAACATGTCGCACTCGTCCACGGCGTCCTCGTCGTCGTCGCCGTCGCCGACCACCACCCGGCCACCGCCCCGCTTGACTAGGTCCACTACGACGGCGCGGAAGCGGCTGCCCAGGTTCAGGTCGCCCGACAGCAACACCCGCTTGTTCTGGAACACGGTGAGGTTGCTGCGGCCGCCCTGGCGGTCCAGGTTGGGAATCGTCTCGGGAAACGTCGACACGGCACCCTCGAGGTCCTGGTTGTCGGGGATGGGCACCTTATCGTCACTATCCTCACCGTTCGGGCCACTCGCTCCATTTCGTGCACCTCGCAGAATTGGTGGGTCTGGAAGCAAGTATGGTGTCTCGTCAATCTTCTTGCCGAGCTTGAAGCAGTCGTCGAACCAGTGCGGTAGCACAATCTTGCACTTTAATTTTTTCTCGACTGCTTCTTGGCACTTGGGGTGGTCCATTGTCAGCGCACAGATGTGCGTTGTCAGCCGCGTGACGTCCTTGGACTCCATGCCGCCGAGGGCCATTGTGGCACCGGTGATGACTTCCTTGTCGCTTGGAGGGATGTCGGCACAGGTCAGGTTGACAGTGGAAAAGATCATGCGTGGATCTGGTGAGAAGGGCCGGATCTGGGCCAGCTTGCCGCGGTTGAGAGAGTGCGTGATCCATGTCGACGTAACCACCGGCAGCATCCTCTCCAAGGCCATGTTGTACTGTTCAAAGTCGATTGAGTTGGCGATGACGTGCGTGGCCTGCGTCAGGGAGAGGCGGCCGTCAGACTCGGGCTCCAGCGCCACGCCGCCATACTTCTCCACGGTTCTCGACAGCTGTCTCGTCAGAATTATGTACTATCATCGTGGTGCATCATGGCAGAAGCAAACTGAAAAGGCAAGAAAGATTCCTACCTCTGCAATAGTCTTTGGCAGCAGAGACCGGCTGGGAACAAAGGCAAATTGACAAGCGCCGAAGACGTTTTTGGCCCCGTCTCCGTCGGCCATGATTAATTGTGAAGTGAGATGCTGGGGTAATATGTGCTTGAATTGGGAAGCGTTGAAAAGAGATAGCAAGAAATCATTAAAAATAGACATAAACGCCTCTTTCTCCCAATATCACCACAGCATCTCTCGAGATCGTGGAACTGTGTGATCGTGTGCTTGTCCAGATCGCGATCATCCTATTTGACAGCACTGTAATAGAATTGTCACCAAACGCGAAAGTTGCATGCTGAACGCCATTAAACAAACACGCGAAAAGGCGCGAAACCCCCGCGACAGTCACCTGACTAAATCATTTTCCATTACACGTATTACTAATTTGTTTATGGAGGGCAGCAGACTCCCGTAGCAGTGGTGTTGGCCTGGCCCCTGCAGTAAAGCCCCCCCTGTAAGATACATAGTTCTTGCGCTGTAATACGAGGAAGGCTGCACAAATAGCGGTCCACCTACTAGTACCTGGAGGTCACATTGTACTCGTACAAGTACTCGACGCAGACATCGTAGGACACGCTAGAGCACATTTCAGCCTCAATATATAGCAGTCCATCATTGGAAATGCAATACTTCGACTCGTACGTCTGTAGTTTGAGCTCTGTACAACGTATCGTCTGTTGGAAAAGAACGAAGAAAACAGCCACATTCTCAAAGCCAATATTGCAGCAAACTCTTACCACGTGCAGGCGCCACACTGACTGTTCTTGGCTTCTCTGATTGGCCAGCACAGCCCTGTGCCTCAGAGCGTCGTGTTCCTCGTTTCTCGGACAGGAGCAGAGGACAAGGCTGGCTCCCTGGTCTTGTTGTCTGGCGCTGATAAGCTCGCTGCTACAAGGAATCGTGCTCTATTTTAGCAGTGTAACTCTTCTCTACGCAGATACGAAATCCTCAAAACGGAAGGTGCTGCGATGGTTTCGGTAAGTCTTACACGAGTTGAATAATGGTTGTCGCTGCAGCGTAGTATATATGTCCCTGTAGAAGCAAGCCGGGTTGTACGTTGCCTCGTCTCCAGCCGCAGCAATGTATACGCAGGCTGCTGAGAATAAGAACTCGCCTTGGCTGCTGCATGCAGCTTTTCATGCTGCATTTTCTGCCATCATAGCACAAGTAAGACCTTCTAAGCGGAAGAAAAGAGCATCATAGTGGCCGTTTACGATTCTCTCCAAGCTGCCTCACGATGAGCCCTCCATCCGCCTCATCGAGCTCGAGCCCGAGGCGAATGTGAGCCGTGCAGTTCACGCAAATATGGACGTTTACAACATCCACAGCGACCTCGACTATGATGCCATCTCCTATACATGGGGCGCTGACCCTGGGTTCGAAAAGATGGACATCAACGGCCAAGAGTTTCTTGTAAAGCTAAATCTTCACGACGCGCTGAAGCAGTTCCGCGCCAACCAGCACGATGAGGGGACGATACGCAGAAAACTGTGGGTAGACGCGATCTGTACCTACCAGGCTGATCGCAGAGAGAAATCATCGCAGCTGGGACTGATGAAGGATATCTACGCCGACGCGGGCAGCGTTCTTGTCTGGCTGGGCAAGCCAGATGACCTCGCCGAACTGGCCTTTGACACGCTCGAGCGGTATGCAGCCGACGGTGGCACACACGACGGTAGCAGCACGCATCTGGAGGTTGAGAGCTTGGGCATGGTCGACAAGGGGAAGGCGGCCGTGCAGAATTTCATCTAGCGGTCGTGTTCCGAGCCGGCGGTGTGAGTCCGTGTCGTGTATCCCACTGCGAAAGTTGGAACACGATCTGTCCAGAAGGAATCTGCCTCGGCACTGTAGAGAGCCTGATCCCGGTGAAATCTTTGTTTCTAGACAAAGAAAAGAACAGCTGCATAGTCACAAAGGCCAAGATCCGAGAAATGGCCGCCAGAGCAAATTCGAATGAGATATATGATATCACCGGAGAAGAATTCTGGAAAGCCTATTTTCACACGTTGATGGCGGATCGCTCAGCCTTGTCTGAGAGGATTGACGAAGTATACAGGCGGAAATACTTTTCCAAGTACAACCAATGGATTTCAGCCTGTCCGCTTGAGAATCGACTGGACAATCTTCCCGTGGAAGCCTGGCTTGAGATCTCGAAGATGCTTGGTCAGGTCATCGAAGACAGAGTCATGTTCATTACACAGGAGGGATACCTGGGTCTCGGCCAAGAGGGCTCTCAAGTCGGCGACGTGGCTTGCATCCTCTATGGTGGCGAAACTCCTTTTCTGCTAAGACAGTCGGTGCAGCCACAAGAAAAGCATGTCCAGCTTGTCAGCGAGTGCTATATTCATGGAGTGATGGATGGAGAGATGATGAAAGACTGCAGCGTCGATCAGCTCGAGAAATTTGTGATTGTGTGACACGAAGACAGGTGCTAATACATGCCAAGTGCAACAAAACAAAATAAGCCAACCCAAAATTAATCAGCTAATATGATGTAACTAAAGATAAATGAATGAAAAGAAAAGGAAGAAGAAGGAAAAGTATGAAAAACTGATAGGAACTCAATGTTGTTGTACGTACGTATGCATCTCCGTAGAGTTGTGCTGACAGCTGAGAGTTCTCCGTAAGCTTACAGCATAATACACGACGATCTTGTCGTTTCTGTTTTCTGTTGTTTTCCGTCTCCAATTTCGATATCTGTACAAAAAAAGAGAGCGAAAGCGAAAAAAGCGAATATGTGGTAATGAGAGTTTCTGTTAGGGTGCATAAGTGCTCAAAGCAGAACATTACAGCTCGAGTTACACTGCAGGGACGCTGTTTCCCCAGCTCCCTAGTCCCCGGTCACTCCTGCCTTAGCAGCGCGGCCCCTCTCTGCGCCAACTCGCTTGCTCCACTTGCCTATCTTAGCAATCAAATCTGCCGTTGCTCTTGCCCCAGGATTCGGGATAACTGGATATTTTAGTACACCTAAGCCGTACCTCGGCAAAGTAGCTCCGGGGTCGAGATACCTCACAACAGCCTCGAGAGCTGCCAAAGAGTGAAGACAGCTACATTCACTACACACCATCTGCTTATTCTAGCGCTTCCCAATCCTTTATATTGCCCTTCTCTGCTAACATCCTTCCTTCACGTTCCCCCTTCTTCTTTCGTCGTTCTGCTCCCCTACGTCTCTGGTGCTACCTACTCGGTTGCTTTGCTGGTACGTTGGCTTTATCTAAACCGCCGAAAGCAAAACGCAAACGGCGCTCATGGCTAGCCAGCTATTGTAATCCTAGATTGTTTGGAATAGATTTCAAGCTGCGTCTGATTATCTTAATAGCCCGCGGTTGTTTTGTTTACTTCCTCCCATCTGTTGAATCCACATTCTTCATCGGTCTTGGTTCGGGAAACTCTTGCAAGACTCTCTCGCAAGGCGTCTTGGAGTCGCATCGACGATAAACTTTTTCATACAGCTGCATCTTTCTTTTTATTGTCATTTCATAAACCATGTCTCGGCATCTGTTTGATATCAAGGAGCGTGTGTTTGAAGGCCAGCACATCCGCGAGTATCCGCGGGCCACAGCCCACAACCAGGAAGAGGTGCTCCAGGTCTGCGCGAAGCAGTACATCCCTAAGAGCAACCCAAATCCGCAGCCGGGCGACGTCACTATTATTGCGGGCCACGCGAATGGATTTGTAAAGGTGACGATTGACCCTAGGGATGAGACCGCGGATTGACTTGCGTGCGGGTTGCTAATTGTCTCTCAGGAACTCTACGAGCCGCTGTGGGATGACCTCTTGGCTGAGTCCGAGAAGCACGGTTTCCGCATCCGCAGCATATGGATCGCCGACGTCGCTTGGCAAGGCCAGAGCGGCATCCTAAACGAGGCCAACTTAGGAAATGACCGTAAGTCTTCTACCGTCCCTCACCACGCTTGCGGGGCTGCTTGTGTCGCTGACGCACGTCATCTCCCTTTCCCTAGCCTCCTGGTATGACCATGCCCGCGATCTCTTGCAGATGATCAACGTCTTCCGCCGCGAGATGCCGCGCCCGCTCGTCGGTGTTGGCCACTCCTTTGGCGCTACTATTGTCACCACTGTGGCGTTGATGCATCCGCGCCTGTTCACCACCCTGGTGCTGATGGACCCCGTGCTCAACTTCCGCCTGTTTGGCCCTGCCTTTGGCTTCACGCCGCTCGAGCTGTCCGCAGTGCGCCGCGAGGTCTGGCCGTCCCGCGCCGCAGCTGCCGCCTCATTCCGCCGCTCCAAGTTCTACGCCGCCTGGGACCCGCGCGTGCTTGACGCCTTTGTCACCCACGGCCTGCGCGACCTTCCCACGCGGCTGTTCCCGGATGCGACCAAAGCCGTTGGCAAGTCCAATGAGGGTGCTGCCGCTGATGCTGCCGACGGTCCCCCCGTCACGCTCACTACCACCAAGCACCAGGAGGTCTTCACGTTCCTGCGGCCGCTATGGCAGGGCATTGACGCCACCACGGGCCGCCGCGTGTTCAACCGCGACCGTGTCCGCGATCTCAGCGACGAGAGCATCACCAACCTGGGCAACGGCAAGCTGTACCGCAGCGAGGTGCCCAACACCGCCGAGCAGCTGCCGCACCTGCGCCCGGGCGTCTGCTACGTCTTTGGCGGCACTAGCCACATGTCCACCCCGGTGCTGCGCGCCGAGAAGATGGAGCTGACCGGCACCGGTACTGGCGGCAGCGGCGGCGTCGCCGCTGGCCGTGTGCGCGAGATCGTCTTGGAAGGCACCGGCCACCTGGTCGCCATGGAGAAGCCGCAAGAGTGCGCTGCCCACGCCGCGGCCTGGATCGGCGGCAGCGAGCTCGGCCGCTGGCGCGAGGAGGAGGCGGAGCTGGCCGCGTCCTGGTGGGGGGCCGCGCGCACCGACGAGCAGCGGCAGACCATCGATGAGGAGTGGGAGGGCTTCATCGGCCGCAAGCCGCCAAAGCCGCGGCTGTAAATGGTAAAAAGAAAAAAGAAAACAGTGCGTCCTCACTACTATCCAAGAGACCTATCATCTTTGTTTTGTTTCTCATGTTGTGCTATAGACCTTGCCATAGAGATACATCTTGTCTTGGTGTTAGATTCTAGTAGATGTGTTTGGTGGCTTTAGACGTATTCTCATGCTACATATATGGCCGTTCATATCGTCCAAAAAAAAAGGGAAAAAAAAATCAAAAATTACAGAATCTTGTTGAATGTAGGCTTATCCATGCATAACCCGATCTATGCTTTCTTTTATATAATTGGTTCGTCCCTTTCTTACTTCTTGTCCGCCTCCTCGCCACCTTCTGCGTCGTTTTCCTCCTTCTCCGTCTCTTCTTCCTCGTCTTCCGGCGGCACCCAGATCAGAATCCCGTCCTTGTCCAGCTTCATGCCCTCGGTCGGCAGGATGCGCAGCACCTTCTGGAAGTACTTGTCGCGCACCACGAGGCCCGGCTTGATCCACGCGCCGCGCACCAGCGGCACCAGCCGGTACGACGCCGTGCGGCGCGACAGCGGCAGCACGTGCAGGGTGGTCATCTTGGCACCGGAAAAGGCAAAGTCGTTGGACGGCTCCATGCTGAGGCCAAAGGTCAGAAAGTGGCCGGACGCGTTCTCAATGGCCACGTCCAGCCGCAGCAGGCTGGTACTGCCGCCTGCACCGCTGCTCCGCCGTCCCCGCCGCGCGTACGACACCGCCGCCAGCACGCGCGGCTCGCTGCTGAAGATGCTCAGGCGCGGGATGGGCAGGGTGGTCGTGTTGATAGGCGGCGGGGAGGACGCCGTGGAGGACGCCGTCGACGTCGCCGCCAGCCGCTGCCAACGGATGACAAAAGACGCGTCCAGGCTGACGGGGTCGCGGTGGTCCAGGCTGGTCTTTTGCGCCACCAGGTCGAACTGCGCCTCTTCCATGGTCTGCGGCTTCATGCAGAGAATGCCGGCGCCGGCATCGCTTTCTTTTTCGCCCGTGCCGGTGACCGTGGGCTGCCGCCGCGTGTGGCGGCAGACGACGCCTGGCACAGGCGCGACGGCAATGTCCAGGTCGACGACGCGGAGGTCCTCGGCTGCAAACGACGCATAGCGCGTGACGAGGGCCCAGGCCTGCGCGAGGCCGCGCGGCGACTGCAGAGCCTGCTTCTGCAGCTCGAGCTCTTCGGCGTCGGTAGCGGCTGTCGCTCCTGCCGCCCCCGCCGCGTCTGCCGCTGCGGGCAGGATGCTGGTGGGGTCGAACAGGCTGGGCCAGGGGTCCAGGTGCAGGCGCGGCAGCAGGTCGTAGTTGGCCTCGAAGGGATTGCTGAGGACGAGGCGCAGGACGCGGGCCTGGGTGATGGGCGTGGCCGGGTCGGACACCAGGTGGTAGACGGCGCGCAGGGTCAGGTCGAGGCTGGTGGACAGCGCGACGGGCGCCAGGCGCACGTTGACGGACAGCGCAGCGCCGGCGGCCACGGTGCCCAGGGGCACCGACAGCAGCGACGACGCCTCGTCTTCAACGTCGTTGTTGTTGGCCGCACTGCCGCCGCCGCCGGGCGACGTTGGTGAGACCCCGGCGGCCGGCGGCGCCGTGTCGATCTCGTCGCCGGCTACCAGCAGCGTGAACCCGGGGGCATCCTCGCCGTACATGAGGACGTCGAGCTTGACGCTGGTGTCGGCGTCTTCGCCGTTGGCAACGGCAAAGGCCAGGTCGATGGCTTCGTTTGTGTAGTACTGGATGGTGGTCACCGCAGCGGCGTCGGCGGCGGCAGCGGCGGCGGCGGGAGCATCTGCCTCACCCAGCTGCTGCTGCTGCTCTTCTGGTGGCTGCTGCAGCAGCCGGATGTCCAGCTTGGGCGGCCGCGGCAGGATGTGGATGGCCTGGCTGTCAGGGCGGGCCACGGCGACCAGGGCGCTGGCGCCGGGCAGGTACCAGGCGGCACCGCGGTGGCCAAGCGGGGCGGCGGCGGCCGAGAAGGGAACGGCCAGCTCGAGGCGGTAGGCCGGGCAGCTGTAGAAGAGGTCGGCGGCGGCGGCGCGGGCGTCGCCGGCCTCGCGCAGCGGAATGGCCATCTCCCAGACGCGCGTGGCCTGCGGCGGCAGCGTCAGGTCGGCCGCGCCGTGCAGGCCGACGACGCGCTCCTCGCCGGCGGCCTTGTCGGCTTCGTCTTCGTCCTCCTCAAGGGCAACGCGCACATAGGAGACGCTGCTGGCGCCGGCGCGTGTGGCGGACGTCGCAGCGGCCTTGTGCCGCAGCACAATCGGCTTGATGCTGCCCTGGAAGCGGACGTGCAGCTCGTCCAGCACGATGGGCGGCGCCTGGGCAATCGCGCTGGACCGGATGGTCAGCTGCGCCTGCGCGGCCTGGCCGGCCTTGCCCTCGCCGCCGCGGAAGACAAACGACGCGGCGAGGAATGACGGCGGCGCGCCCAGGCGGACCGCGAGACTGCGTTTTTCGTCTGTGTCTACGTCCGTGTCCGCGTCTGCGTCTATGAGCGGCGGCGCTGCCGCCTCTGCGTCGTCGAGGGACCGCGCCACGTCGTAGTGCCACGTCGGCCGCCGCGTGTAGCGGGCGTCCAGCAGCTCCCAGTCGACGGCGACGAGCAGGTCGGGCCGGCCGGCGGCGCGCGCGGCGGCCCGCAGGGTCCAGGCGAGCTCCTCGCTGGCGCCGAACCAGCCCTCGGCACGGAACGGTGCGACGCCGCCGCCCTGGTCGTCGTCATTCTCACCACTCCACAGCGGCGCCAGCAGCGCGACGGCGTCGTGCCAGCGCTCGGCGCCCGCCAGCTCGCGGCCGCACTCGAGCGCGATCTCGGCCGCGATGCGCACCTGGCCGCGGCGCAGAAACTCGCCGCGCGCGCGCGCCAGCAGCGCCACGATGGCGGCAGCGTGGTCGACGACGCCCCGCACGCCGCCGTGGCCCGGCAGCGGGTTCTCTTTGTGGGGCGGCGGGCACATGTAGTCGTCGTAGGCGAATGCGCGGCCGGCGACCTGGGACGCCGGCGAGAAGTCGGGCGGGCGGCGGTCGTCCTCGGGGATGGCGCGGGCCAGGGCGCGGCGGGTCTGCGTGTGGCGCGCGGCCAGGCGCAGCCAGTAGCCCGGGTGGTGCAGAAACTCCCAGGGCGCCAGGCGCTCGCCCACCAGCGCCTTCTCTGGCAGCAGATACAGGTTGCCCGCGCGGGGCCGCAGCTCGCGCACGCCGCCCGCCCGCACCAGCAGGTCGGCCATGACCACGGCCCAGCGCGCCTCCCAGGCGGCCCAGCCGTAGTTGCGCGTGCCGCGGCCCCGGGCGTCCATCAGCGCGCGCATCCGCGCCGCATGCGTCTCCCACCGCCGCACCGCGGCCGTGTGCTGGCCCGCCAGCAGCTGGCAGCGCAGCGCGCGCACGGCCAGGGCGTCGGCCAGCAGCCGCGCCTCGTTCCAGCGCGGGCTCCAGCTGGGCACCGCCTCGAACACGTCCGGCGCCAGCAGCGAGTCGTAGGCCTGGTCCAGCAGCCGCAGCGCGGCGTCCGTCTCCTGGCGGAACTCGGCGCACACCGCCGCCTTGACGTCGTAGCGGATGTGCCACCCCGCCAGCGACAGCGTCTGCGACGTCCCACTCGTTGGCGGCACCGACGGCTGCGGCGCCGACCCGCGCCCGCGCTTCTTGCGCGCGTGCCGCCCCAGCTCGCGGTAGTACTCCATCGCCGGCGCGTACATGGTGGTCAGCATGTTCTCCGCCACGCGCTGCCACTCTTCGTCCGACGCGTCCGACGGTATCGCAAAGAAGAGCTTCGCATCCACGCCGCTCCCCTTGCGGATGTTCTCTAGCCGCTCTTGGATCCCGTCTGCCGATGACGCGCTGCTCTCGCTGGCAAACACGGCGACAGCTACACGTGATCTGTAGCCAGACTGCTGCACGGCCGACCGGAACTGATTGATATCTGATTTTATTTTGTTGTCCTGCAGGGTAGCCGTGGTCGGATCGGAGGTGAGGGTGTAGAAGCACAGAAAGACGCTGGGGACGACCTCCTGATGCTTCTGGATCCACCGCGCATCAATGATGCCGTCGGGGTACAGGCGGCAGGACGGGCTCAGAGGCGAAAAAGGCGAGTGGAGGGCCACCGGCTGATCCTCTTCGGCGACCTCAAAGTTCTCGGGCAGTCGTGAGCGTCGTGGGGGGAGATAATATGTCTGTCACCGTTAGAGTACAGAAACAGAAAGAAACGAGAGTTAAGGCACGAGCATCAAGGCACAGAGTAGAAAGATAGAGGGAGTGAGAGTGAGAGTGAGAGTTACCCTTCCTGCTGTCCGTATGCGGTATCTGTAGCGCTGTGAGCTTGCTCGGCCTCGCCATGGACTGACACCTGGCGGCATTGGCCCTGACATGTCGCCGGCGGTAATGTAGCGGTTGAGCTCCACAGCATGGTCACCATCCAGTACGGGCAGCTCGGAGCGCAGCAGTGTGGCCTGCTCCTTGAGCTCGGGATCCAACGTCCATTCATCCGTGCCCGGCACCTCCTTTTCTTCCGCTGCTTGCGGCAGGCCGACGGTGATCACCAGCGGTATGTTGTGGTTCAGGCTGAAAACCGGGTATTCGTCCATCTTGACCCAGTGCGCCCAAGGCGGTTCTAGCCGCCCTGTCCGCCTCCGTCAATCTCTTCTGTCTCTTCCGTCTCTTCTGTCTATGCAAGCAAAAAGGATGGAATGCTCGTCAACGAGGCCGTCTCGACACAGGGTTCCAGAAATGACAGAAAAGCAGTGGTGACCAGAGCATACGTGCACTGATCCAGATTTGAGCCGTGTAGCAGTCACACAGGAGACACAAGCCCTCTCATTAAGGTTCGGGATCCAATATAATCCCGTTGGTTTTTTCTTTTTGGTCAGAGCCTTTGCTGTGATCAGGGCGCTGCTGTCCCCATATGCTCCATATCGTTGAAAGGTCGAGGTCGAGAGTTCTCCAACCTACGTGGAGCTCCTGTGATTGGCGGGGCTCTCAGGTAGTACTGCCCTACAGATTCTACATACGACTACAGTGGGACTCGGGTCCCCTGACTGCACTTGACGGCAGCTAATAGCACTGTAAATGAGAGGGGCTGGACCATAAGTAGCAGTACATGTTCTCTCACATTATTTTAGCCTATGTCTCTGTACCCAATGTACACCAGGTCACGTCCCACTTGTGTATCTCTCTCAGCCAATCACAAGCCGTCGCAGCGCGGGGACCGCCGAACTAGAGAGAGAAAGCAGGTGCGTCCGTCTCGTTAATCTTTCTTTCCCTCTGTGCGCGGAACTGCCAGAAACTGAGGAAAAGTCGAAATCTCCGTCAACTCTTCTTCTTTTCTTCGCTTAACTACAGAACTTCCCCATGACCTACCAACTACTCCAGTCGCCTCTCATATGTTCCAGGACGACAAGAGAGATGCTGCGAATGTGATTCTTTTCTATCCTTTTCCTTTGCTTTCCTTTCTTCGACGCTCGTTCTGCTCTTGCTCGACGCACGACTAAGCTCCAAGCGGTTTCGTGTCTCTTCGCTCCTCTGTTCCTCTCCTCCTCTTCCTCCCTCTCCTCCAACCCTCCCTTCTCCTCTCCTCAATCGCTTCTTGGCTCCAGCGCTGCCTACTATGGCATCGAGAGACCAGGCTCTATTTCTAGAGACCTATTTAGGTCTCAGAAGAGCCCTAAAACGGAAATCATATGGTGCGTTCTGCTGCTGCCAAGACTGGCAATCCTCCTGACGAAGCTTGAACCTGCCTTCAGCTCAAACGGTCTGAGCACTGGTCGCTTGCTCGCCTGTCTCTTACATCGGCTAGAAGAGAGAAAGAAGGAAAGATGCTAACATTCTACGTGATTTTGTGCAGATTCCGACTCTGACTCCGAGATCGACCAAAGCACCAACCGCGGCAACAAGCTAAAGCGGAGGGCGCGCTTTGTTCGGGAGGGTCAATTGGGGGCTGCCGACGGCCTCACCGTCTTCACCGAAGTGGGTTTTTCCCGTGGCGAGAGATTCTGCTCAATTGCTTTTTCTTTTTCTTTTTCTTTTCTGGTTTTTTTTTACCTTTCGCTCGCTGCTAACACACGGCTCTCCAGGTGATTGACCATGCCGGCTACCGACGCGAGATCATCAGCCGCAACCCCCCCCTCGTCGACGACGACGGCTACGAAGTCGACAGCGACGAGGACGACGAGGTCATTCACGAGGCCGAGGCGAATGCTGCCGAGCAGAATCCGTATGCAGGCATTCGTTTAGAGCGTGGGTTTCTCCCCTTTCTCCTTGCTCCGCTACCTCCCACGCTTGCAGATGACAACGCGGCCTGCGCCGCCATGGAGATCTACACCCACCCTCTCGGAACCGAATCTCTAGTTTGCTTTCTGTCGCGTATGATACTAACCCGCTACTGCGACAGACATTCTTGCGCCCCTAACTGCCGTGACTGACCTGCCCGCGCACCCGACACTCTCACGTCCGTTTACCTCCAAGGCGCTCAGCGAGCTGGCCACCCAGGGCTGCAACTGGATGCACAAGGAGAACGCCGCCCTCTGGGAGGTGAAGCCGCTGCTGACCAAGTTCTGCGGCGACCACATCTGGGTCGACTGCTCCCTGCTGCTGACCCCCGACGACGTCGATCTCTTCGATGACGCCTTTGTGGCGCGCCTAGCCGCCGCCCAGCTCGGGGGGGAGGCGGCAGCTACGGCGCAGAAACAAATAAATGGTGGCGAGCCACCGTCGTCAGCTTCACAAGGAAATCAGAGCACAGACGACAAGGACACAGACATGCCAGACGTCGCCGACGCCGCCGCCGCTGTGGATGGACCGAAGAACAGGAGTAAAAAGACACCACACGCGGTCGCCGAGACGGATGAAGGCCGATCTGTGCCCAACGGGGGTGCTGACGAGGCGGACGCGAAGGGCAAGAAAGAAAACAACGTTCTCGGGGCCGATGCCGCGCCGGATGCGACCGCTCTGATGAATGGCGCTAGCGGCAGCAACGGCGCGCTGGTCTTGGCATCCGCAGAGGTCGACCACGACGTCGACGACGAAGGCGAAGACGGTACGGGCTTCATCCACCCGCTCTTCCTGGCGCCGCGCTCCGCCCACCCGCAGCCCAACGTGGGCCTGCCCGAGAACGAGGCAGAGGACGTGCGACGCCTGCTGCAGCTGTGGGTGCAGAAGCAGGAGGAGGTGGCGCGCGGCACCAAGAAGCTGCACGAGGGCCTGCTGCGCGCGGACCGCCTGCGCAAAACCGTCTTTTCGTGGTCCAAGGCCGAGGCACACAGCGGGCCGAACCGGGATCTCTCAGACGGCGAAGACTGGTACGACCGGGACGAATGGGGCCTGTCAGAGGACCTGAAGAAAGGCCACGACGAGGAAGAGGAGGACCAGCAACAGCCGCACAAGAAGACGCGGAACCGGAAGTAGGCTGGGCAAAGGGCTGGAGAGCTGGAAGGCTCGAGGACAGGAAGTAGGCGTTGGAGAGCGCCGGCAAGGCTGTCTGGGTGTTTTGGCTGGCGTTTTTTTCTTCTTCCGCTGCGACGGTCGATGTGCATCGGTGTTTTATCTTGTGTTTCTGGACTACAGGGATCGGGAGGCGTTTTGTTTACTTTCCTCTCTTTTTATTATTGCCTCCTCTCTTTTATATGGTGTTCTGCCCCTTTGGATAGCTACAGTGGCCTATTATTTTCTTACGATGACGATATTTCCAAAGAAACTGGACTGTTTCTTTCGTTTGCTTTTTCTTGAATACCATCCAGAGACAATTTCATCTTACTTTGCTCTTCTCATATCAAACTCCAAGGTGCCACAGATCTTTTGTGCGGCATTTCCAAAGCCGAGATAGCTATCGCGATCTCAAGACCAGATGAAGACCAGATAACAAACGCTTATATTTCCCTATTACCGATTCATCCTTTTGCTTCTATTGTCCCCTTTCTCCTATCGTCATTGCCTCTATCTACTTTCTTGACTTCTGCCCCGCCTTTCCTTCTACGCTGATTCTAATTCTAGGACAGGCAACTATTGATTCTCCTGCAGTTGCTCATGTATTCTTCTCGTCCCGCTCCATGCGTATTAGTCTGCTGCAACGGTGCTATCTCTCTACCACTACCTCTTTTTTTATCCTCTCTCTGCCCCCAAGACTAGTCTATCTGAGGGAAATATACGCCCCCAATGCTCCCCTCCCCCATATTTCTGCCTCAGCCCCTCTTCCCTTACCATTTAGCATACTCTTGTCACCTCACTCTCGGCATCGCCGCACATGCTAGAGGAGAAAGAGAGGAGATGAGCAGTGTTGATGGATGCGGATGATGTTAGAGGGCAGAACAGAGAGAACTAGCCTATTTGGTCTGCTATTTTGCAACTTGCAGCCAAAAGCATCTTTGCAGTTTATTCTGGCATTCTGCTAGCCTCATCTGTTTCTTCTTCTTTGCTTCTTTTCTTTCTTCTTTCTTTCTCTCTGTCCTTGTTTCAAGATGTTCATCTCAAGCTGTGTTACCTAATACTGTTGGGACTTGTATTGAGCTGCATGTAAGATTACTCAACGCTTGGACAGCAAGGTCAACGAGTACCTTTCCATTATATCCTGCATGTGAAAGCACTGTACCTACATATGGAAGGCTGCTGGTGGCGTCTGGTGTAAGCGCTGCACTAGAACAAAAAGAATAAACTATTTTTTTTATTAAAAAAAAGAAATAACCAAAAGAGAATAGGTACAGATAGCATCGACGCCAAGGAACACCTTCTAGAAGGTTTCCCCATAGGAACGAAGAATGTGGTCGGTCCTTTAGCATCCTTCGCTTCGCTGCTCGTGGTCTCGGTCCCCATGGATCAAACATCGGCACCGAGGATGATCTTCCGCGGGCAGTTCCTTGTTTTATATCTTGTCTGTTCTATTATATATGTCCACTGCTGGAGTGCCTGTCTACGAGCTCTGCTGGATCTGCTTCTCTTCAAGAATGACAATTACCCTCCCCGTGGTGCTGTTCAAATATGCTGCCGGCGTGATCTGTTCCGGCTGGTAGGCACGAAGGGGCACGACACGCCCAGGATCGGTTCACCGACTCGACCGCCAGGCTAGACGAGCGCATGGACAAAGTCTGCACGCAGCTCACCACCTTTTTGCACATCCAGCTCTGGTCGAGCGAGAACGCCCCGAGCTCCCCTGTCCTGCTCTAAAATGGTCTCTTTGCCTGCATGCTCGCTCTTCGCGCAACCTGCAGAACTCTTCGGTTTCTGAGACAGCCGACCTGGCCACCATCGCTCCGTCTGCCTCGCCCTAGCAATAGAAGAGAAGAACCTGCACGAGTCTGCCGCCCGCTTTACCAGGAGGGCAGGTTGGTAAGAGCAGAGCGCGAGCTTACCTTTCGATATCTCCGCAAGCGCTTAGTCGGATGCAGAGCCGAGTATTTTTGGATCAACGAACGCAGCCTCTCGTCACTCGTGCACTAAGTAACCCCTGCGCCTAGCTCCTCCTCCTCTTCTCTCTGTATGCATTAGGCGTGGTCTTGTTTCTTTCTTTGTTTCGTCTTCTGGCGCAGCTATTGACTGTCCTTTCTCAGCTACGCTCGTTTTCCTCATTTTTGTTGGGGAAACAAAACAGGGCTCGGATGCTGCAAGGGGTTGGCCTATTCCTGTCATAGGCCTTTTTTCCTTTTTTATTTCTTTTTTTTTGCCTTAAATTTCCGTTTTCTTCGTGATGGCTTCCTTTTCCATTTTGCACTTGGTGTACCGTGCACTAGCACCTGTTCTCGTGCAACAGCGAACTAAATATAACTGCGAATCTTGCAGATGCGTTTCCAAAATAAAAAATTGCCGGGCTGGGCTCTATTTCCAAGCAAGGGAGAGAAGGACAAAAAAATAACATCCAGGAACTGCGCCCCTTCGGCATACCGTTCATGTGCCGGATGAGATATGATACCGAATATTCAGCACAAAAGCGATTGAAGCAAGGGAGCGAAAGGAGCGGAGGAGGGACGGGGTTGGGCAACGACGTCCGCTTCCTTGGACATTGCAAGTCCTCACCGTATTCGTAGAGCAAAACTCAAAACCCTCTTCGGCGACGTGCTTCTGAGACATACAGGCACCGAACCCAAGCACTGGGGGCTGTAGAAGCAAATACCCCGAGCAAAATGACAAGAAACGCACATGTGTCTTAGACAGCGTGTCTGCCGTGGTGAAAGGCGGTGTCTACGCATGTACTACACGTATTGTATTTCTTTTTGGGAATTTGTTGGGTATCGTCGCAGAAGTCCTCATCCTTGCCAGGGACGACCTTTCAAATCTTACCGCTGCCTGGCGGATGCGGTGGTGATCTTTTGTTGACGATGAATTGGCAAAGGCGCACTTGAAACCTTGGCTACGTCTGCACGGATAGGTCGGCTCTTGGAGCAGGCGTGGCAACGACCAAGCGCCTACCTCCTCCTCATCCTACTCCTTTTCCTTCTCCCCCAACTCTTGTCGAGAGTTCTTGTGTGCACATACGTCTACGCTAGTTGTGCACATCCAAAATGCCGTGCGCGAGCTGGGGGACGAAAGCACGTTTTCGTGCGCAACAAGAGCAGCTTACCCACCCCAAATGTACGAGCACACATATTTCGTTCGCCAAAGCCATGCGTTCGTCCCTCTCGTGCTTCGGGATCCTACAAGCGAAGGTGATTTGATGCGATGCCTCTGTGCGCAGTTTTTCAGGCAGACGTGCGTTGTGCAAATCATCCGCCTCAGCACGGTAGACCAAACGGTCGATCGAAAAGCAAAAGAAAAAAAAACCCCAAAAAAACAGCCTTGCGTGTGTGGCATGATCCTCGTCGATGTTGCCTGACAGCAGCGGACCTCGCTAGAACCCCATCATGTCTCTTCTTGCTCCTGTCTACGTGCGAGCCGAGGGATTCCTGTCTATTCCTGTCTGCGATAAGAGCAAGAAAAGAGCGAAAGGGAGGCATTTTGGCCCCCACTCCCACGTAGGTCGCCATCTGCGCGGAATGTGTACGAATTCGCCTTGCTGGCGTTGTGTGCGTCGAGGGAGCGATAGTCGAAAATAAACAAACCAGAAACGATGCTTCTGCGTTTGCGGCTGTGAATCGGCATGCTGCATTAGCCTCGTTCTGCTGTGCACGAATTCAACCAATGCGTGTCTCCCGTGGGCAGTGGAGGGTTGCCAGCGCGCCCCATCCCCCCTCTTTCGATATGCATGGAAGGATTATGGAAGACGAGTGGAAGCTTTTCTGGTCTCGCAGCTCCTTTTCGCTCGCTCTTCCTCGCTCCCCTTCTGTACCGGTCCGACAAGGGGGCAGAAGGCAAGGGGGATTTGGATTGGAGTAGCCTAAAGAAGCATATTTGGGATGTGAGATAAGTATGCCAGATGCGTGTAGGCTGTATGTACGGAGTATGCTCAGGTATGGAGAAGACGGACACGCCGTTGCAAAGGGTGGGTCGCAACGAAATAAATCGCCCATGTTGGCCTTGGACCGACAGGACGTATCTCACGTCGTGGCCCTGTCCGTTCAGTTCTCCCTGCTTTTGCCAAGCTACGTAACTTGCTCTGAATGTGTGCGCTACGGCCCATGCGCCCGACGTCGTCAACCAATTTGACGCCATTGCCTATATTCCCCTGTCTCCTCTTTCCACAAAGAAAAGGGTTATTGTCTTTCGGGACACAGCAGCAGTAATAGCAATATTAGAACGGACAACGCCGACAGGCGTGCAATCTTAACAAACTTAGCGTGCTGTATTGGAGATGAGCCTCTCACCGACCGACTCCCTTCATCTTTTTGTTGCATGTCTCATCTCTTTCTCTTCCTCTTCACCTTCTCTCCAGCGCCCTGCACTCTGCCTCTACTACGGTGTCCTTTTTGCCGTTATGGTAGCCGACAAAAGTGCACTTTACCCATTCTGTCGGCACAAACCAGCCAAGAAATCTAGAGGGGCATTATTGGAACGGAAAAGGAGGGTATGGCAGACAAGATGCTGAAGGAGGTCAAAGCAAGGAAGAATCATGAAGAATATCCGTAGGCGACGGGAGCGACAGCAGGTAGAAGGGGGAGATAGATGGAGGGGGGAAGAGGAGGAGGAGGGGGAGGAGTAGAGGAGGATTCCTTCTGGAAACCTTCTGGAAGCCTTTTCCAAGAGAGAGCCACCCGGACCACGCAGAAGCCATGATGGCCTGTGTCCACTCTTTTCTTCCATTCTGTCTTCTCTGGATCTTCTTTTCCACCACACCACACGGACGCTCACATGCACACCCACTCTAAATCAGCCCCACCCACTTCGAACCAAAAAGCTCATTCCCCCTTCTTCGTGTTGCCCAAACACCCTGGTCCCCTACCCCGTATGAGTACGTATGTACGTACTGCGTACATCCGCCCCTTCTAAGCAGACGCACGAGTACATCTTCAGTCCTTTTCATGCAAACACACTTGCGCACATGCAGGCGGTCGTTCTCCTCGGCTTCCGTATAGGCATTCCTTTCGTTCGCTTGTGCAGGTACTGAAGACAATCGTGCAGCTGAGAACTGAGCAGGCAGATTCCGTGCGCCCTCTCTCACCCACCTCTCCTGCGTCTTCTGTTCCTTCTTTGTCGTCTTCCCTCGCTCTTCTCGCTTCTGCGCTATGGTTTTACCACTGCCAGGTTTTTCGTTTCTCTGGGAGAAAAGGGTCGATCCATCTGAGCCGACCGCATCTTCCGCGCTTCAAAAGTTAAAAGGACGATGCGGCTCAGAAAGATGATAAAGACGAGACGAACTTGGAAAGGCGCATTATGTATTTCGTAATTTGCTGCTGCAAAAGTTCATCTTCATTTTAAAGATTCGCTGGTAATAATATCGGCCCCGAGGTCAAGGGCACTAGTGTGGTATAGTTTGGTTCTTGCGCTACCTTCAATACATATGTAGTCACATAGTATATACATCTACAGACTACACTGCAGATGCTGATTATCATCGTCCCTTTTTTGCTTTTCTGACCCACCAACCTCAAACCGCCCGCAATGCATTTCCGACTGGTGGAGAGTGGCTAGCACGATTCGCAGGAGGCGAAAGAAAGGCTCGGTGTGTTAGAAACAGTGAAAAGGAAGAGTGAGGACAGACGAGAGAGATTGTGCTCTGCGTGGTGTTTGGGTTGGTGTGGGTGGGAGGTGCAAATGCGACAAGGATGGGCGAACCCACTCTGCTCCCAATCTATACCACCACCCCCCTACCCCCCCGTGCCCCCCTAGTCGCCCAGTCTTCCTTTTTTTTTGCTTTTCTTCTCTCCCTTCTTTCTGAGGTCCAATTTTTCCTTCCAGAAGGCGCATGGAAGGGTTCGCCGTTTCTCTCGTCTCCTTCTTCTTTCTCGCCCCTTGTCTGCACTGCGACCCTTTCTCGAGCCGTGCGCGTCCAAACCCCATGCCATTTCCCTCCCAAAGCCAGACCAGTGCCAGGCTCTATCGCGACGGAATATTTTCCTTTCTTCATCTACCCCTGCTCGCCATCTCGTAGTCGCACATAGTGGCCCTCCCCTAGTCCTGTAGTCTCACGCACCACCGGCGCATTTCAATGCCTAATCTGTGCGGTATCGACTGTGTGCGAATCCAAGTGCATAGACTGCTTCCGTAATTTGTACCAAGAGACGATGAGAAGAAAAGGGTGAGGGAAAGAGAGGACCAACCCGGGGGGATGATCATTACCCTTTTCCTTCGAAAAGCGCGAGACGCACCAAACGCTCATGACCTCTCTCTCTCTCTCACTCACCAGGGGAAAGAGGGGCGAGCTATGCGGCATGCAAGTCAGCACGCCTCGATTCAGCACAGCTGCCCGGCCTTCGTGTTCTTTCCACGTCCCCTGGCACGATAAACAAGGCGACCTTGGATCTCGGGGCAGTAAAGGTGCATCTTCTTAGCATCTCTGCAAGAGATGGCTTGGCCCACGAGCATTTCCTTTAATTTGGGGCTGCGAGACAGAAGGCAAATGTTGCGCAGGGCCAGCAATCTGCAGGCCATCTATCTCACGCACGCCATTTCAGGGGATCGAGAAGAGGGAAAAAAGACTACAAGGCACAATTGAGAATTAAAAGACTGCACTATCGCTGGCAATCTACTGCTGCTTTTACCTTCCTAAACGAACGTTATTGTTTCGTTTCATATTTGATGCTCTTTTCCTTTTGTCCCGCCCGCTTGTTTCTCTCTCTTCTATATTGCTTCCCGCCCAATCCATAGTACCCTTTCCCGGCAGAAAGAACGCAGAGGGCACACCATGCTCAGGGCGTCTCTCTCACTCTTTCACTCTCTCTCACTCTCTTCTCTGCCCTTCCCTTGCAGCGGGGCGGGCGGAAAAGTGGCCTTGGGTTGGCTGGGTGCAACGAGATAGAAGAATAGGCTCTTTCTGCTAGTAGGATGAGCGTTATGTAGCATTTATCTTTTAAGGCTGAAGTACAAGTGCACCTTTTTTTTTATTCTAGAAGGATTGACAGAAGGAACAGAAACCAGACGACCGAAGCGCACTTTCTTAGCAATGCGGCTTTATCTTGGTCATTCGTTTCGCTTTTGCCCACCGGCAAGCTTCGAAAGTTCTACTCTCTGTTCTTTTCCTCTTCCATTTCCATTATCTTTCTCCCCCGTGTCTGCATGTGCAAGGATTCTTGTCCCGAAATAGCATTGTGCCCCGTTTGTGTCTCTGTACAGGATGTGCTGAAGAAATTATACTCCTGCGAAGAAGTACTGCTGGCTTGTTCTTGTGATGCGCCTTGGGGGAACACAGCTAAGTGCGGACTAGCCCCAGACGCTAGCACGTCTGAATGGTGTCTCCTCGCCCCTGACTCGTTGCTCCGTCAGGAATAGAGCACCGCCTTAGCCAGGGGTTGCGGCCGTCCAAAATAGAAATCGCCAGCTTACCATGTCCTGCTAGCGCTCGCCGGCCCCCTGTTTTCTGGACGGCTCGCTGCGTAAGTCCAAGCGCTTTCCCTCTTTTTGGTCCTCTGCGTGTGCTTGTACGCTGTTCACGAAGCACCTTTAGTGCTTGCTCGCCTTCACATGTCGTACAATGCGAGAGCCTGCGAGGTGCATGCTTTATTGAAATCAGCGCTGCAATTAGAAAAAAGAAAAATTGGTCGCAGAGGTCCTCAATAAACAATATCAGTTTTCTGGTCGTACATCTCCGCCCCCTTTTCTTCCCAAATTGGCGGAGTCTGATGTTTCTGCTGCACATGGCAAAATAAAGTGGCACAATTTATCGAGCAGGGGATAAAAAGAAAGACGTTCAGATTCTTGGGAAAAGAGGGTGGGTATAAGACAGGTACATTACTTTGCTTTGCTCCCTCTAACGAACGGGCCACTGCAGCGAGGGCTGCGGGTACATAGAGTGCGGGAGCCGGACTGCAACGTTGGCTTTGCAGGCGATTTTCTTGGTTTTTTACTAGGGGATGGGGACTGCAAAGTCGACGAGAGACCAGACGAACATCAAGCTCCCGAGACAGCTGAGGTACATACGCTTATGCGTGCAGAGCTTCAAATCCGCGTGCTATTTGGTGTACAGAGAGCACACACCGCTGCAGCAATGACCAGTGCGGAATATTGCTATTTGGCTCCCGCCATGCTCTGTACACAAAAGTTTCTTTTCCCTCTGAGGATTGCTATAGCTGGTCTCCGCTGCTATTTGATTTAGAGACGCGGATCGACCCGTGGAAGGGAGCAGAAGAAACATTTCATTTAGCCGTATTTCCCATCGCGTCTTTTTTTTTTTTTTTTTCATTCTTCTGTCTTTTACCTAGGACTTCACCTTCTCATACTATCGGCTTCTTGGAAGCGAAGCATAATTGAAAAGCAATCTGCCAGAAGGCTCAAGGTGAGCGTAGAATATGTCTACCGGCGTCCCGCTGCGTTGCGATTGTGCTTACTGCTTTGTGACTGATGCTTCCCCTCTCTAGAAATGTAGACTACACCCCCCCGAGAGATTGGAAAGAAAATCCTTCCAGAAAAGAGCTTGGAAAGTACACTGAGCGTCCGCCGGCCTAAGCTCGATTCAGAGTGGGCGAAGGGTCAAGAGAGGGGACCCCTCCGAGATTGGAGTGGACAAGGGGTCGTTCTGAAAGGCACTGCGAAAGGTCCTACGCGTGCGATGATGAAATAGCATATGCTGGATCGGGTTCCTCCCTGTTGGTATTCAGGAGTGTTCGCCCTGTGCATACATAATATCCCTTGGACACACTGCAATGCGCCCGTAACGTGTAAACAGCAAGGGGGGCTTTGACTACCGTTGCACTGCTGCTATAGATGTCTAACGTATTTGTTGGAGAGAGACAACAGTTTCTCTGGGAAAAACAAAGTCGGAGGAAAACATCATCCCGGCCGGGGTTGCAAGGTATACACAACACTGTTACCATTGACCGCTGCGTATGACTACGGGGTAGCAGACAGCACAGCAAAAATTCGGTGCCAATTCATTCAGCGCAGGGAACCTGGGCCGCAAAGGGCCGACTGGTCTTCTCCACTCTCCAAACTCCAAACATAAACAAATGCCAGGAATAGTATCTGTTGTGAAATGAGCACGAAACTACATGACTGGAGAAGCAAAAGAGAACTAGACATAAAGAGGCGAAAGAAAATGGGAGCAGATAGACGCCAAAATGGTCGACACAAGGTGCCCCGAAACAAGAAATGCATTTCGTACGAGTATGTGCTAGTCTGGGTTGGCGATTTGTATACACATTTGATCGCTCTTTTTACTAGGCACACGTGTACCTGTAGCGGCAATTAACTCGTGCTGGTCCAAGCATATAGAAGGGAAGGGTTCTGTACTCCGTACATTGGTGAGATGTAGGCGTACGGGTCGCAATTATGGAGTCATGCTGGGTGGGTCTCCCGCCTTACCACGGGTGACTTCCCCGTTGCTCAACCCCTGGTGGCGTTAATAGACAGTCTCATGTTCGCGTAGGCTCATAGGTTTGCGTACGGACGTATTGCCGAACTGAAGGAGCAAGCAGAGCAGAAAAAGAGCGAGGCCAAAGAGAACACACGGAGTATGTGCACAAAGAGGCAGGGAGAGACGGCATGAGGGAAGAAAAAGGAATGCCTCTCCGCCGACAATCTTATCCATGTCTGTCATGGCAGATCGACAGAGGTTCCATAGAAGAAGCCACCAGTGCCAACCAAGTATGTACGCATATAATTACATACAATACGGAGTACACGCCGTACGGCAGGGTCAGATGAAGCGAGAGCTTCCATGGAGGCTTCATCTCCCTTCTAGTTGCTCGTGTTGTACCATTCCGTCACTACCCTGGTTTGGGTCCCTCTCTCCACCTCTTATACGGAGTATCGTACCGCATGTATGTACATAGGCATACAAATCGCCAACACCCAGCCTTCTGGTCTGCTCTCCTGTTGCCCATACATGTTTGTTTCAAGTGCTGCTCCTAGCAGCTCGCCTGCCAGCCCCCTCTCGCATCGCACCTCCCACTCACGCAAGCATATAAAAAAAGCACACGAAGAGGCTGCCGTTGCACATCAGGAAGACTCGGTGTAGAATCGCTCTGCGTGATCTTATCCACTTCCCCTCCCGCATCCTCTGCAGTTTTTTCTGCTGCTCGCTTCATTTAAGGGGGTGGACATAATGCTCAATGATCCCACCGCCTAGCAGAGACCGTCTGAATACGTCGTACATTTCATTCACACATGTATGGAGTACACAGAGGAAAGGCGGGGACCACTGCCGAACTGGGACATAGTTGGAGCTGGCATAGAAAGGTACACGGTACTTTGGTACTCTGCGGGTGTCCCTGGTTGTTTGTATGTGCATATGATTCGTGCTTTTCATGCCAGAAGACAGCTATTCAGTGCCTGTGGCGCCGAGGGCTATTCGGTTGGTTTGGCTCTAGCTTTAGTTGGCTTTATGGCTGGCTCTCTGGGTAGTTCTTTGGCTGGGTTTTGGCTGGCCTCGGTTGGCTTTAGCTGGCTCTGGTTGGCCTAGCTTGGGGATACCTTCAGTTTTTTTTTTTTTGGGGGGGGGGGGGGTTTATTCTTGTATTCTTGTAAACGGTCCTGCCCCCTTACTCTCTTACTCTCTCTTACCCTCTCCTGCCTTCTCCTACTCGCTGTTTTCCTATTTTAGCGTATCCCCTGCCTGACAGCAGCTCCTTCCCTGTATAATCTCACTTGCTGTTGTCAGCCTACGACCGATTTATTTTATTTTACTTTGGCACTATCTTTAATTCCTTAATCTCGATTTTTTATTTTATGTATGATTTTATCTCTTTTTTATTCTATACACCCCCCCCCCCCCCCCTTCTCCCTTCTACCTAGCCCAACTTTTCCTCTTCCTCTTCCAGCACCATCAAAGGAACCCCCAGAAAATCCCTATAACCCCCATATTTTTTTGTACTTCAGCCCGCGCCGCGCCGTCACAAAAAAAAAGGAAAAAAAAGAAGAGGGAAACGAAAAAAAAAGAAGACAAGACAGGCCAACAACAACGACGAAACATACGAGTATTGAACTCTCACACTCACTCACAACTTAACCTTCTTCCCAAACTCTCTTCTTCTTTCTTAATATCTCCTTCTCTTCTCTCAAAACTTACTTTTTATATGCTCTTGACGACGCAAATGACGAAATAGCCATCCTCCTTTCCCTTGTATGTTGTCTCTCTCCCATCTGCCTCTCCTCTTAAAAAGCTCCTCATCCTTCTCCTCCTCATCCTACCACCTCAGCTACCCTTCTTTTCTCCCCTGCCCCTGCTTCTTCTTCTTCTTCATAGTTCCTACTCTTGTCTAGATCCTTCCACGACGTCCTCTCTGCTGCTCTGCTCTTCCTATGTCGTAGCTAACCTGAGACGCGCAAAGACAGTCACGATATCATCTACCCCCCCTCTTCCTCCAACTGGTTTACTGTCTCTCCCTCGTTCTCCTCGCGACGAGAACTAGAGCACGTTTGTGTCAGCGATATCTATCCGTCTGCTCGACACGTATTTTTCGCTTTGTGTCTTCTCGCCTTCCTTGGTACTCTAACGATCATATCAACCTCACCTCTTGACTACTACAGCAACGACGCAGTCATCTAACGGTTGCCTCTAATCTTTGCCACGCTCCGCTTGTTGCCTAAGTCCGCTACTACCGCCTTCGAGGAAGCCACCTGCTGTCCTTCGTCTGCTCTTTCCTAGGAAACGACAAAACACCCTCTTGTCCACCATGAAATCCCCAGCACCAGGCGAGATCATGGGGATAGATAATATGCTCAACGAAAATGGTGGCTCAACCATGGACGTCGCTCAGCAAGCCCTATCTTTGCCGGACACTAAGGCGAGCCTACACCAGCAGCAGCCACAACACCAGCATCAACAGCATCAGCATCCGTTCTTGCCCCCAGTCACGCTGCCGGGCGTACAGCAGTCATTACAACCGTTTCCGCCGCATCCTTTGGACCGTGCTGGCTCACCGCACGGATCTGAACATTCTCGCTTTTCCGCCGCCCCCTCGTCTCTGAACGGCCTCGACACCACGAAGCCGTTCGGCTCGCCGTCCGCCATGCATACCGCGCCACTGCATATCCCTGATCCCAGCACCACGCCGAACGGCGGCCTGATCCTTCCCAGCCTGCCAGCCAACCTGTCTCTTCCTCCGAACATCCACTACACCAAGATCCCCATGGCCAGCGGGCAGCCTCCAAAGGCATATCCCTGCTCCACGTGCGGCAAGGGCTTCGCGCGGCGGAGTGATCTGGCACGGCATGGTATGTTACTGCAGTCCGCTCCCGAACCAAGTTTTATGCCTAGAGAACATTTGCTGACCGCTTCTTTCTACAGAGCGAATCCATACCGGTGTTCGTCCCCATGTCTGTGACTTCCCCGGCTGTGGAAAGCAGTTCATTCAGCGGTCTGCCTTGACCGTCCACCGGCGTGTGCACACTGGCGAGAAGCCCCACCAGTGTGAGCGGTGCGGAAAGGTAAGGACCGGACCAAGACTGACATCTAGAGAGAGCAGAGAGCTGACCTCGTTTCCATCGCATTTTAGCCCTTCAGTGATTCGAGCTCACTGGCACGTCATCGCCGCATCCACTCTGGCAAGAGGCCATATAAGTGCCCTTATGCAGACTGCCAGAAGACGTTCACGCGGCGCACGACGCTGACACGGCATCAAAACCACCACACCGGCACGATCGAAGACGCGGCGCGTGCGACGGCCGCCGCCCTGGCACGTGGCGCCTCCAACCAGATTGGCCGCCTGGCCAGCCGGCCGCCGCGCTCAGACGGCGACCAGACCTCCAATCATGCGTCGCCGCTCTCCACCCCATCACCTGGCCAGCGGACCATGTCCATGTCCCCCGCCACCGAGCTGGCATCCATCGGCCAGCTGCAGCACCAGTTCATGCCCAACAGCTCGCTGCCTGTGCACCTGCGCAGCGACCTGCACCAGCATGTGGGCAGCCCCGCATCCACTACGTCGTCCGGGTACAACACGAACAGCAATATGCGGCCGACCTCCCACCCGACGGGCTACGGCCCGCCGCCCCCCACCCTGGAGCCGAGCATCGAGCCTCAGCAGGGGCCTGGCAGCGCCGGCGGCAGCCCGCACATGGGCAGCCTGGGCTGGCAATCGCCGCATCTTGCCGCATCCCCGGCCCACAGCAGCAGCTACGTGTATCCGGACCCCGATGCCGCCTACAACACGTCCTCGCTGGGCCAGCTGTTCTACGCGAGCTCGTCTGCCCCGGCACGCCGCCCCGGCAGCGCCGAGCCGCCAGCAGGCACATTCGACGTGAAGCCACGCCAGAGCGAGCTGTGGGCAGCTGCTCAGTAATTGCTGTTTCCAGCTCGTCTTTTATTCATGTCGGGAGAATCAACGCCCGCAATCACTCTCACAGATGTGCACACCATACATCATCTTCCTAGATTTTCACCGGAACGACCATTTTTCCTTTGTCTCGTGTTGTCTACTGGACACTCAACACTATATCTTACCTTTTTTCCTTTTCCTCGTCTTATCGCGTCTTGGTTCATGGGGAGGCTGGGCTATTTTCCGTCTAGAATTAATCAATGGTTTTTGGAAAAGGCGAAACAAACAAAGAGGGGAAACGAAGCAAAAGAAGAAGACCAAAACAAAAAAGCTATGAGGGATACCCATTTGGCCTCTTTTTTACTGTCCTTTCTCCTAGCGATCACGACTCTGTCATATTTTTTTTTTTTCCGTTGCACAACTACTCCTACACTTGCACGTTTACAACCTTTATTGCACTCATACAGACTTTTGTAATCTACGACAAAACCGGGAAGGAAACGTGGTGGCTTTCCGCGAGGGGATTTTCTTGGAATCCTCCGGACGAGCAGGCCGACTACGAGAAGATGGCCGAGGAAGCCCGACTCCCTTGTTGTCCGCTGACCTTCCCGTGGTGTTTTCGATAGGCCGAGCTGGATCTCTGGAAGAAGCCGATCGTTTTTGCCTTTTTGTTTCTGCTTTTTGTTCATCATCACCAGTTTTAATATGTCTTCTTTGTCCCATACGCCGCTGCTCTGCTGTCTCTTATGCTTTCTCTCGGCTTTTTTTTGTCCAGACGACCTTGTCTCTTCCCTCAGCCCTGTCACATTTCGTTTCCCTCCATTTGAGTTTCCTCTCCTCTCTGTGTCCATCCTGCGCCTTATTTGCAACATAATACCACAACAGGCTTGGGAGAGACAGGCGCGAGAAAGGAAGAGAGACAGAAAGTGAGAAAGGCTATCGGCGACAAACTACCTCTACTCCCGCTATTATATATCCCGCCCCCGTCTTTTATGTGTGGTATACCTTTTGGTTTTGTGTTTTCTGGTTTTGGGCCGTTTGTTACCCACTCTGACATCTGTCGTGACATTTGCTTTTCTTTCATTTTGTTGCCTGCAAAAAATCTATAGACTTCCTTTGTATCTTCAGCTTATTGTTTATTATATGTGTCCTATTTAGTAACTACTAAAAAAGAAACAAAAGGGCAACTCCCTTTTTCTATTATTTTCATTTTATGTGCTTCTAATGTACGTGATCAACCTGTGGCGAGAGATCGCTACGTAAATACACTTTCCGCTTCCTCTAAGAGTGCCTTGCAACAAATGTGAGGCCTATCCGACAGCATACGCTGCCCCTTCTACCGGCCAAGATGAGACATACTCGAAGGATTTGTTTACTGTAGACTCCGATTCTTTTAGAGATTATTTAGCTGCATTGCTTTTCATACATTGTCCTGTCCACCCCAGGATTGGGCAACGGCAGGGTTCCTTTTTGATAATGAAAATGAACAGAGGAAACAAAAACGTGGTATTCCTATGAAACTCAAAAATCCAGCAAAGCGCCGTCCTTGTGAAATGGGTTTTCTTTATTTTAGTCGCCGTGTCCTTCCAAAACGCCAGACCAGTTCAGAATGAGAAAAAAGAGAAGACACAACCATCTATACAAAAGGGATCCCTCCCTACATAACCTGTGCCCCATGTGATAACGCTGATCCAAAGAGAAATACGGGGAAAAAAAAAGAACACGCAAGAGAAAGAAGTTATAAAGAGAGGGGTGTTCTGGAGCACCACCAATCTCCGGACAAATTTTTGTTTTTCCTCTCACCGCTTTAGGTGGCTGTAGTCCTTCAGCAGGTGCTCCATGTGGGTGTTGGTGGACTTGCCGGTGCGGCGCTGGGCGCGCTTCTTCTGCTTCTTCTCCTTGTTTGCGGCGTTGGCGAGGTCGCGCAGGCGGGGGTCCTCGCTGGTGGGCTTCTGGCCGGCGGCGGAGAGCTTGCGGACGATGTCGTCGAGGGTGGGGACCTCGACGCGGTGCCAGAGGGCCTGGAACTCGGGCTCGACGACGTGGCACAGCGAGGGGTCGTCGAGCCAGACCATGCGGGGGTGGTTGTCCTTTTTCGTGCGGACGACGAGCACGCGGCGCTCGTGCTCGAGCTCGGCGAGGGCGGCCTCGCAGTCGGGCCAGCCGTCCTTGAGGTCCTTGACGCTGACGCCCTGAGCGTCGGTGCGGCGCTGCAGGTAGCGCAGCAGCGCGGTGCGGTCCTGCACCCCCGGGATGATGGGCTTGTGCTCGTACGTGCCCGTGCGCCAGTTGTCGTCCGTGGTCACCGGCGCCGCCGGGTCCGGCCGCCACGCGATCCGCGGGTGGTGCCGCAGCCGCTCCACAATCTGCCGCTGCACGGCCTCGGGCTCGCGGTTCAGGTTCAGGTGGCCCAGCACCGCCGCCAGCGTCACCGCCTTGCCCCCCTGCTGCTTCAGGTAGTCCAGCGCGTACACCACGTTGGTCCCGATCGCCGTCCCCACCCCCGTGTTCTCCGGCTGCGAGTAGATCGCCGCCGTGCTCGGCGTCCCCGATCCTCCGGCGCCGCCGCTGCCGTGCGGCGCGCTCGTCGACGCCACGCCGTTGACCGCACCACCCCCTTCCCGCTTCACCTTCTTCACCGGTGTCGTCGCTGCTGTTGCCGAGGCTGTCGACGCTATCGAGGGAGAGGGCGACGCCGGCGCCGCGCGCTTCACCGGGATCTTGGCCGCCGCGCCGGCCAGGGCGCTAGCAAAGCTGTCGCGCTGGCGGTCGAGATACGCCATGGCGCGTGTGTGTGGGAGACAGAAGACAGGAAGAAAAGAGGGGAGCCGAAGAAGTACGGAGAAATGGCTTGCAGGCAGCGAGGAGCCGCTGCCGTCGATGCAGATCTGAGCTCGATCGGCAGCAAGAAGACGGAAGGTCGTGTGCTAGCGAGCTGGAGATTCGAGAGGCGCACACGAGAAAAAAAAAAAAAGGAGACCACCTCACAAATAGCTATTCTCCGAGTCTGAAGAGAGAAGCTCACGTTCCTGCGTCTTTCGTTCTCAGAAAAGTATAGGGTATGAGCTGCTCAGTTGTACGGCGAGAGACGGACGATGATTGTCGACTGGAGTGGCCACCAAAAAGATCATGACCGTCGTGAGAGGCAGCTCACAAAGCAGAAGGCCGGCGACAATGTCTAAACAAGGCTTAGCGCCGTGAGAAGCAAAACGCGTCACGTGTAAAGGCGGTAACTCATATCATGTGATTATGAATTTGAGATGTGTCCGCGCATGTGATTTTCATATAGAGATCGTTTGGGCGGTCGCCCTGTCGATCGGATCCCGGATACATCAAACCGACAAAGGCCTTTTGAGTGCTATTAGCTGGTTTTTAGAGAGCACAACTAATACAGCGTTCACTTCCAGCACCAGGCAGCTGGCGAAGGGCCATCGCCGCACCGCTGTGAACAGTACTTGTAGCGTCGCATTGTACGGAGTAAATGTGTCTCGTTTGCTGTGGCACAAGCAACACGATGTTAATTTTGTTTTTATTTCACTCATATATACTCTCATTTGACAAGGAACGGATTGTCTCTCTAGCCGTTTTGCCATTGGATCAACGTAGCACCGAGTGAGATCGGGTGCATAGGCATCCGAAATGTTATGCACCGTTTTCGTGCCTTGAAAAACGTCCTTCATTAAAACCATGGGTCTAGAGTATGGCTATATAAAATATCAAAACGGAAAACCGATGCAACTGCTACATTAAAATCTACCAGCGAGAGCTCTCTGCATACGTCTTTTCCCCTCACCTGCGTCCGAAAGAGCCGAGCCGTCGAGACTCATTAAAGGGGTCTCTTCTCTTGTAAACAGGGACAGACAAAATAAGAAATGCGCTTGTTTTGAAGCCCTTCTAACTCTTGGCCATGCTGCTCTATTTCTAATCATATCGGCAAACGTGCAAGTGCTGCAGAGTGCTTGTCCAAAACAGATATAGAAAAGGCCGCCGCTGGTTGGCTATGGCGAGTTGGTCCTTCGGGAAGTTGACGGACAGACTTTCGGAATTCGGAAAAGTGGGGGAGATAGAACAGTGTAGCAAAAAGGAGGAGAAGGGGAGAGGATCCAGAAGACGATAGCTCCGAAAGCCTCGCTAGATTCCCCCGCATGCATTGTGCCTCCCGGTAGTCTTAAATTTGCAGCTGATCGGATAATGATGAGATAGGCACGATGGGAGGACAGAGAAATAAGATGCATTATCCAGAAGAACAGATTAGAAGGCGGGTAATAGAGAGAGAGAGAGAGAGAGAGACGTAGAGACAGGGATTGAAAATCAAGCGCCGACCGAGAAGCCACCCAGAAAACTCAAGAGTTTCTTTCAGAATTTTTTTTGATTAATTTGATTTCGGACGCCGTCCTCTTGTATCCGTCAAAAGACGACAGACAAGAGAGAACAAGACATCCGGCTCCTCCACCCCCCAGCAGGCCGCTCCGCTCGGCGCCATTTACGCCGATTGTTGTTGCTGCTGCTGCTGCAGGTACTGGTAGCCGAAGTAGGCGACGGCGCCGCCGATGGCGAGGAGGGCGTAGACGCCGATGCCAAAGCCGGTGGCGCCGCTGGTCTGGGCCTGTGGTGCGACGGCACCGGTACGGGCAGCCGGGTTGGGGTCGCCAGCCTAACAGGTAGATATCGGGTTAGTTTGGGGAAGCCGAAGAGCAAAAAAAAAAAAAAAAAAAAAAAAAAG